>JAWPHD010002286.1:0-264832 GCA_037043455.1 Cyrtodaria siliqua
GATACAAGGCCATCTGATAAGTTGAGGATACATTTTGGGGAGCATCCATCAGTTCTACCAATTTTCTTATATGTAATTGATATCAATTGTAATTTCACCAAAGTCGATCGTCTGCACCGTTGGCGGTGCTCTTGTTATATCTACTTTCATGGAAAGGAATTTTGGAATAGTATTTGAGGTCACTGGGGTTAATGTCAAAAAAAAAGAAGAGAAATTTGGCAGATTGCTGTTACTAAGCGTAGAAAAAATAGTAATTGGCAAGGGATCTATGTGATGTGGATTGCATTTGTTACAATGCCTTGTTTCAGTAGAAAATAATTATTAGGCTTTGATTTTGAATTGTTGTTTTAATGAGATCAGTATTAAGGTAGTTCGATATACATGTTATTGCAGAGTCAACAATGAGATAGAGGAGAGCATGGATGCAGGTTGGCAGAAAACAAAGTGTAGAACGTCATATGACAGTATTTCAGGTATGTTTAAAATAACAGTAATATCCAAAGAAAATACTAATTGAAATACAGTTTTAATAAGGAACATATTTATACTGAAAGGAAAAAGAATTGAATAGTGGGTATTTCCGCTATATATTGTATGTTAATATGCTACTGCTAATCGAATGGTACTGGGCGACATTAGGCCCATCCTGTATTAAACAAAACTTCAATATTTATGAATTTCGTGTAACAAAGTATACGTTGATTAAAAGGTCTACTACATGACAAAGTTGTCCTTGTAGCCCCTTTTTGCACAAAACACGTTGAGATATATCTGGAATATTACGTGGAATTAGGTGTATATAATGGTGTAGTATAGGCAATGTTTGTCTCGCCTTTTCGAAGAAAAAAAAAAAGAGATAAGTGTCGCTTTTCACTGTTTCACAAAATGTATGCAATAGACTTGTCCCTATTAATATGATTAGGAATAATTTAAAGCTCTACTGGCCATAGGCCAGCAGGGCTTATGGGATGGCCAGTTGTCCGTCCGTCGTCCGTCCGCCCGCCCGTCGTCTGTTGACTTTTACAGCGTTAAGGCAATAGGGCCTTCATTTTTCATCCGATCTTTACGAAACTTTAACAGATAGTTAATATCCATGAAAGCTCTAACAATTTCGAAAACCAACCAGATCGGACCAGGAACAGCAGAGTTATAGCCCTTGATTTAATTAAAAATGCTATATTTTGCCTTGTTAAGACGATAGGGCCTTCATTTTTCATCCGATCTTTACCAAACTTTATCAGATTGTTAATGTCGATGAAAGCTTATAAAAATTTGAAAAACAGCCAGATCGGACCTGTAACAGCAGAGTTATGGCCCTTGATTTAGTTAAAAATGCTATATTTTGCCTCGTTACGTTAGGGCCTTCATTTTTCATCCGATCTTTACCAAACTTTACCAGATTGTTAATGTCGATGAAAGCTCGAAAAAAAATTGAAAACCAGCCAGACCAGACCAGTAACAGCGGACTTATGGCCCTTGATTTCGTTAAAAATGCTGTATTTTGCCTCGTTAAGATGACAGGGCGTTCATTTTTCATCTGATCTTTACCAAACTTGACCAGATTTTTTGCCCTTTTTTAGCAGGGTTCGAATTTAAGCTCGCATACTCGCAAATTCGAGTTTTGCAGAATGCAAGTTACTTCTTCATGCACTCGCAAAATTTGACAAGTGGCAAATATCAGGAGATGTACCGGTTTTATTAACGTCAGTTAAAACACACATGGCGCACTGACTACACCTGTCTGGGCCAAGCGGGCGCAATACGAAACATACCATTGATCAATTCATTTTGTTAATTTTCTTGAAACATATTGGCTTTCCCCAAAATTCTGTAAATAAATCGAAGCGCTATAAATAAATAGAATGGTTGTTAGTGTATTTCGATAAAACTAAGCTTTCCTGACTAAGTTAGGTAACCGGTCAAAATGATTTTTGTGAAAAAATATCTCCAGCAGTACTTCATGACATCAGTCCAGGGACGGTTATGGATAAAACGCGAGCCGTACCGTAACCGTTCTTTAACTTGGCTTTACAAGTTTAACTGTAAAAATTAAGCGAAGAACTGTTAGTTAGACCCTTTTATTTTTAAATAAAAACACATTGTATCAAATCTATTTGAAGTAATTAAAAAAACTGAAATCAATAAAACATCTGTTCGAAAATAGGGAAATTAGTCCAATTTACGGAACCGTACGGCCCGGCCCGCATTTTAGACGTTATCGTAATCACTCTTCTAGTCAAAATGCAAGCGTTTTGGAGATAGGTGAATCAATAATGAAGCGAATTTCTGATTTTTTCCAAGTCAACAAACGAAAAAAAGAGGACTAGCGATGAATTGCTGAGTGTCTTAGACAATCAGCCAGCACCATGTGCTGAAGAAGGTAACTCTAGTGAATCGGCAGCGTGTGGTCACTGCCATGTTTTGGTAAAATAAAAGTTGATAAAATTTTGCAAGTTCATTTTGCATTTTGCGAGTAGAAAATATTGCCACTTGCAAAAAATTGCAAGTAAGAAATTAAGTTAAATTCGAACCCTGATTAGTATTTTTTTAGGTTTAAATATTTCTATTTTTAGTTCATTGTTAGCCTTACTGTCTATGTAAACACATGGTATAAATATAGTTGACACCACCATCATTTCAAAGGCCGTGTCTGTCAAATTGATTTGTTTCAAATCCTTTACACCATTCGTTCTGATCCCATTTATCACAATATACAGTCTACTCTCAGTAACTCAAACTCGCTTATTTCGAATTTCCGCTTAAGTCGAATTTTTTTCACTGTCCCGATTTTATTCCTTCTATTTCTATGCAATTTGACTTCTTTTAAGTCAAATTTCGATAAGTCGAATTATTCGATAATTCGAGTCTAATTATTCGATAATTCGAACTATTTTTCTGGTCCCAAACACGAATCTATACATTAATTTACTCTCGCTAATTCGAAGTTCAATTAAAGTGCCAAATGCAAGTTTGATCAAACACAAGCCGGCGTCGAAGTTGATTGTGAAGCAAACAAAAGGTGATAATTGCGGAGATTTGACCTGTAACAAATAAATCATGGTGACATGTTTGTTAATTTATTTTCTTGTGTTGTCTCTGATTTTTCATGATAATTAAGGCTTGTTAACGAGGAAGTTTGTTTACGCTACTTGAAAACAATGGCCATCGCGTGGGTTAAAACAATTATAATAATTATACTAATTTGACATGGACGAAACGTATAACTAATTAATTAATGAGTGGCAGTTGTCAATGGTCTGTTTTTTGCTATAAAATTCGAATGTTTAATGTAATCAAATCATTAATTCAGAATATCTGAACACAGAACTCAAAACGTTTTCTTACACTGCTTTAACATGAAATGCCGGAATATACAAACTGACAAAACGAAAGTAGAATGCTGCGAAACAGGTCATACAGTGAGTGTGTCTCAAATTTGAGCGTGATAATAACAGTAAGTAATTAATGTAATTGCATCTTCCTATTGGATATGAATTATAACTGTAAAGAAACATATTCATAAACATATATGAAGGAAGAAATCATGTATTTCATTAAAATCGGCAAATATCGGCAATATATACACGTATATGCATAGTGTAAAACAGGTGGGTGGGGTAATAAAAAAAACAAATATGCCATAATCGTTTAATTCGAACTTCGGATAACTCGAACTTTTTTTCCGGTCCCTTGAAATTCGAGATACTGAGTGTGGACTGTATTCAAAGCTTGCACAAAAAAGCACTCTGCGGAAATTCAAGATGGCCACCACGGCTAAAAATAGATTTTCAAAAAAACAAGTTTGTAGCGACTACTTCTTGAAAACTATAAGTGATATTGATATGAAACTTCACAGGAGTGTTGCTCTTGATGTCTAAATGATCCTTGCAACATTTCAGGTTGGTCGGAAATTCAAGATGGCCGCCACAGCTAAAATTATATTTTCAAAAAACAAGTTTGTAGCGAGTACTTCTTGAAAACTACAAGTGATATTGATATGGGACTTTTTCTAAAATGATCAGTATGGAATGATGTTGATCCTTGTCGAAAATTATTTTGATGCGACGTTAAACATGACCGCTAGCAGCCATCTTTGTTTACATATAGTTATATAATGAAAACTTGCAGCGACTACTCCTCTGAAACTTCTTGACGGATTTTCATGAAACTTCACAGGAATGTTGCTCTTGATGTCTAATTGATGCTAGCAAAATTTCAGGTTGGCCCAAAGTTCAAGATGACCGCCACGGCTTAAAATAATTTTTAAAAAACAAGTTTGTAGCGACTACTTCTTGAAAACTATAAGTGATATTGATATGCGTCTTTTCCTAAAATGATCATTATGACATGATGTTGATCCTTGTCGAAAATCGTTTTGATTCAACGTTAAACATGGCTGCCAGTGGCCATCTTTGTTTACTTAGAGTTATTTAGTAAAAACTTGTAGCGACTACTTCTCTGAAACTACTCGACGGATTTCCATGAAACTTCACAGGAATGTTGCTCTTGATGTCTTAATGATCCTAGCAACATTTCAGGTTGGTCAGAAATTCAAGATGGCCACCACAGCTAAAAATAGATTTTCAAAAAACAAGTTTGTAGCGAGTACTTCTTGAAAACTATAAGTGATATTGATATGCGTCTTTTCCTAAAATGATCAGTATGACATAATGTTGATCCTTGTCGAAAATTATTTTGATTCAAAGTTAAACATGGCTGCCAGCGGCTATCTTTGTTTGTAAACATAGAGTTATATAATGAAAACTTGGTAGTGACTACTCCTCTGAAACTACTTGACGGATTTTCATGAAACTTCATACGAATGCTGCTCTTGATGTCTAATTGATCCTAGCAAAATTTCAGGTCGGCCCGAAGATGGCCACCACGGCTAAAAATAGATTTTCAAATAACAAGTTTATGGGGACTACTTCTTGAAAACTATAAGTGATATTGATATGGAACGTTTTCTAAAATGATCAGCATGTCATGATGTTGGTCCTTGTCGAAAATCGTTTAGATTGTTTTCGAAGTTGAGTTATCACCATAAATGATTTTAATCACGAGTACGTATGTGAATCTCATTTTCGCAGTATAAATTCAAGATCTATTTTAAACAAATATCATGTGCATACGTAACCGGTGTATTGTTTATAAATAAAAAAAATATCGTTCATAATAATAAAAAGATAGACAGATAATATCCCTTGATTGGATTTGGAATTAGTAAAAGTAACCGTCAGTGTGTCAAACTGTTTTAAAAGGAAAACTTCCCGTACTTATATATTGAACCATTAAATTACAAATATATTCTATATGTGCACATAGGCGTAGCCAGGTTTTCAAAATGTATATGCACACCGAAAAAATACGTTTGGGGGCAGGTGTGGGAGGGGGGTACCACCCACCCCCCCTACCCCCCCTACCCCCCTCCCGATGGTGAAGGAAAATAAGGAAGGAAATTGTGCACTCTGGAGCATTCTGAGGCACCTTTTGGCGTTAGAAGTAATTGTTTTCTCTAGTCTATTATGCTTGGCATTTTTGGAATTACGCACGTGCATATTGTGCGTATCGGGCGCTACGCCCTTGTGTGCATGATATGTGAATGTCTTGAAGAGGCACACTGCAATCTTTTTTTTCACACCCTACAACTATTTTTAAAACAAGAATCCGACCAGATATTTTAGTGATCTGGAGTATAATTGTCAATCGAAATTGACTTCAATCATAGACCGTATTTTACCTTGTTTAGTACGCAGTTTTTAGCTCACCTGAGCCGGAGGCTGAAAGTGAGCTATTGTGACCACTTTTTGTCCGTCTTCTCTCCATCTGTTCGTTAGCTCTTGGTTAAACAACTTCTTCTTGGACAATTTTGACCAAATTTCAAATGGATGATACTGAGGTCCAATTATTAAAAAAAATTCAAATTACATCAATGCTACATCCAAGATGGCCACCATCACCATATATGGTCAAAACCTTAAAAATCTCCTCAAGAACCACTGAACATATTTTGAAAGTTTTTGTCACTGTTACTAAAAATAGAAAAATGGTTTCCTCTCAATAACTTCAGTTAGGAATGAGATATTGGAATGAAACTTTATGGGTAGGTAGCTTATATGAAACAGAAGCTTGAGGTTACTGAGGTCAAGGTCAAGGTCACTGTTACTAAAAATAGAAAAATAGTTTCTGCTCAATAAATTTAGTTAAGAATGAGATCTTGGAATGAAACTATATAGGTAGGTAGCTTATATGAAAAGAAAGCTTGGGATTTCATTTGGGGTCTCTGGGGTCAAGGTCAAGGTCACTGTTAGTAAAAATTGAAAAATGGTTTCCGCTCAGTATCTTTAGTTAGGAATGAGATATTGGAATGCAATTTTATGGGTAGGTTATATGAAAAGAAAGCTTAGGATTGCATATGGGGTCACTGGGGTTGAGGTCAATGCCACTTTACTAAAAATATAAAAAGTTTTCTGCTCATTGACTTCAGTTATGAATGTGATATTGGAATGATACTTTATGGGTAGGTTGCTTAAATGAAAAGGAATGTTGTAATTGCATTTGGAGTCACTGGTGTCAAGGTCAAGATCACTGCTACTAAAAAAAGAAAAATGTTTTCCGCTCAGTAACTTCAGTTAGGAATGAGATATTAGAATGAAGCTTTATGGGTTGGTAGCATTCAGACAGTTAATTAGGAATTATATGTATCTAAATTTAACACGCTACCTAATGCAGTAACGCATTACATTGCTGTTACGTAACATTATGCATTTACATGTTCATGTGTCACTTTATCCAAGGAGAAAATTAATTATCCTGTAAAATAATAAAATTATCCCACAATGACCGGTAGGGGACATTGTATTGCATACAATATTTCTTCTTGTTTTATTTGACGTCAAACATCGCCACCAGCAGCCACCTTTGTTTACACTGCCTTTCAATGAAAACATACTAGTAGATTATATGGGTGTTACATTTTATTGCTGAATTAATTTATAATAATTTATAATAATATGGGCATATTTAGAAATTGAAGGATATTAACCATTACAAGAACTGATTGTCTGAAAATTCTTAAATATGGTGTATAATGTTCAATTCAAGTCGGACGGGTAGAAAACAAAGGTCACACATATTAATACCGGGTATGTCTAGCATTTTAACATTGCTAGGAATTTATTCCGCCATTACTTCATTCCAGTCTATAATACAACAACTACAAATGACAGAAGCATCCACCGGGTTTCTGCAACAACTACAACAGGCAACAGTGAACACTGGGTACCTGAAGCAACTACAACAGGAACAGTGTCCAGCGGGTAGCTACAAAAGCTATAACTGGCAGGAGTGTATACCCTGTACTTGCAACAACTACAACTGGCAGGATTGTCCACTGGGTACTTACAACAACTTCAACATACGACTTTTCACCAGGTACCTACAGTAACTAAACCAGGCAGATGTTTCCACTGGGTACCTACAACAACTGCAGCAAATTACTTTTCACCGGGTACCTAGAACTAAACCAGGCAGATGTTTCCACTGGGTACCTACAACAACTGCAACACACGACTTCACCAGAAACCTACAACTAAATCAGGCAAATGTGTCCACTGGGTATATACAACAACTGCAACATATGACTTTTCACCGGGTACCAACAATTAAACCAGGCAGATGTTTACATTGGGTACTGATAACAACTGCAACATATAATTTTTCAACAGGTACCTACAACTAAACCAACCAGATGTGACCACCGGGTACCTGCAACGACTACAAGATACCACTTTTGACCGGGTACCAAAAACTAAACCAGGCAAATGTGTCCACCAGGTATCGACAACAACTGCAACATACGACTTTTCACCAGGTTCCTACAGCTAAACCAGGCAAATGTGTCCACCGGGTATCGACAACCACTGCATCATATGACTTTTCACTGTGACATACTTCATAAAAGCGGCACTAGAAGCCTACTCCCTTGCTTGACGTTCAGCACTTTTCAAAAGGGTGGTTTCTAGGACTGGTGTCTCCGGTGTCTGTATAAAGTGTCTGGGTTGGGGTATCAGCACCGAACTGATTGACCAGTGTCAGAATAATGTGACTGGGGGGTTATCATGTCTACTACGGCGTGGTATTCCAGTGTGGCAGCACTATAAAGAAACCATTGAGTTCGCTGCTTCAAGTAGACATATCACATCACACGCAAAAACACACAGATACAAATCCAGACTCCATTTTCTGTTAGAAATACACACACACACACACACACACACACACACACACCAGCACCGAAAACTTGCACTGGAGTCGCCGTCTCGATAGTTCGAAAACACCGCAGCGTGGCACAATGGTAGAGCGTTCGCCTCACATGCGGTAGGTCATGGGTTTATCCACGGCCGGGTCATACCAAAGACTTCATAAAAGCGGCACTAGTAGCCTACTCCCTTGCTTGACGTTCAGCACTTTTCAAAAGGGTGGTTTCTAGGACTGGTGTCTCCGGTGTCGGTATAAAGTGTCTGGGTTGGGGTATCAGCACCGAACTGATTGACCAGTGTCAGAATAATGTGACTGGGGGGTTATCATGTCTACTACGGCGTGGTATTCCAGTGTGGCAGCACTATAAAGAAACCATTGAGTTCGCTGCTTCAAGTAGACATATCACATCACACGCAAAAACACACAGATACAAATCCAGACTCCATTTTCTGTTAGAAATACACACACACACACACACACCAGCACCGAAAACTTGCACAGGAGTCGCCGTCTCGATAGTTCGAAAACACCGCAGCGTGGCACAATGGTAGAGCGTTCGCCTCACATGCGGTAGGTCGTTGGTTTATCCACGGCCGGGTCATACCAAAGACTTCATAAAAGCGGCACTAGTAGCCTACTCCCTTGCTTGACGTTCAGCACTTTTCAAAAGGGTGGTTTCTAGGACTGGTGTCTCCGGTGTCGGTATAAAGTGTCTGGGTTGGGGTATCAGCACCGAACTGATTGACCAGTGTCAGAATAATGTGACTGGGGGGTATCATGTGTACTACGGCGTGGTATTCCAGTGTGGCAGCACTATAAAGAAACCATTGAGTTCGCTGCTTCAAGTAGACATATCATCACATCACACGCAAAAACACACAGATACAAATCCAGACTCCATTTTCTGTTAGAAATACACACACACACACCAGCACCGAAAACTTGCACAGGAGTCGCCGTCTGGATAGTTAGAAAACACCGCAGCGTGGCACAATGGTAGAGCGTTCGCCTCACATGCGGTAGGCCGTGGGTTTATCCACATTCAGCGCTTTTCAAAAGGGTGGTTTCTAGGACTGGTGTCTCCGGTGTCAGTATAAAGTGTCTGGGTTGGGGTATCAGCACCGAACTGATTGACCAGTGTCAGAATAATGTGACTGGGGGGTTATCATGTCTACTACGGCGTGGTATTCCAGTGTGGCAGCACTATAAAGAAACCATTGAGTTCGCTGCTTCAAGTAGACATATCACATCACACGCAAAAACACACAGATACAAATCCAGACTCCATTTTCTGTTAGAAATACACACACACACACACACACACACACACACACACCAGCACCGAAAACTTGCACTGGAGTCGCCGTCTCGAGAGTTCGAAAACACCGCAGCGTGGCACAATGGTAGAGCGTTCGCCTCACATGCGGTAGGTCGTGGGTTTATCCACGGCCGGGTCATACCAAAGACTTCATAAAAGCGGCACTAGTAGCCTACTCCCTTGCTTGACGTTCAGCACTTTTCAAAAGGGTGGTTTCTAGGACTGGTGTCTCCGGTGTCGGTATTAAGTGTCTGGGTTGTGGTATCAGCACCGAACTGATTGACCAGTGTCAGAATAATGTGACTGGGGGGTTATCATGTCTACTACGGCGTGGTATTCCAGTGTGGCAGCACTATAAAGAAACCATTGAGTTCGCTGCTTCAAGTAGACATATCACATCACACGCAAAAACACACAGATACAAATCCAGACTCCATTTTCTGTTAGAAATACACACACACACACACACACCAGCACCGAAAACTTGCACAGGAGTCGCCGTCTCGATAGTTCAAAAACACCGCAGCGTGGCACAATGGTAGAGCGTTCGCCTCACATGCGGTAGGTCGTTGGTTTATCCACGGCCGGGTCATACCAAAGACTTCATAAAAGCGGCACTAGTAGCCTACTCCCTTGCTTGACGTTCAGCACTTTTCAAAAGGGTGGTTTCTAGGACTGGTGTCTCCGGTGTCGGTATAAAGTGTCTGGGTTGGGGTATCAGCACCGAACTGATTGACCAGTGTCAGAATAATGTGACTGGGGGGTTATCATGTCTACTACGGCGTGGTATTCCAGTGTGGCAGCACTATAAAGAAACCATTGAGTTCGCTGCTTCAAGTAGACATATCACATCACACGCAAAAACACACAGATACAAATCCAGACTCCATATTCTGTTAGAAATACACACACACACACACACACCAGCACCGAAAACTTGCACAGGAGTCGCCGTCTCGATAGTTCGAAAACACCGCAGCGTGGCACAATGGTAGAGCGTTCGCCTCACATGCGGTAGGTCGTTGGTTTATCCACGGCCGGGTCATACCAAAGACTTCATAAAAGCGGCACTAGTAGCCTACTCCCTTGCTTGACGTTCAGCACTTTTCAAAAGGGTGGTTTCTAGGACTGGTGTCTCCGGTGTCGGTATAAAGTGTCTGGGTTGGGGTATCAGCACCGAACTGATTGACCAGTGTCAGAATAATGTGACTGGGGGGTATCATGTCTACTACGGCGTGGTATTCCAGTGTGGCAGCACTATAAAGAAACCATTGAGTTCGCTGCTTCAAGTAGACATATCATCACATCACACGCAAAAACACACAGATACAAATCCAGACTCCATTTTCTGTTAGAAATACACACACACACACCAGCACCGAAAACTTGCACAGGAGTCGCCGTCTCGATAGTTAGAAAACACCGCAGCGTGGCACAATGGTAGAGCGTTCGCCTCACATGCGGTAGGTCGTCGGTTTATCCACGTTCAGCACTTTTCAAAAGGGTGCTTTCTAGGACTGGTGTCTCCGGTGTCAGTATAAAGTGTCTGGGTTGGGGTATCAGCACCGAACTGATTGACCAGTGTCAGAATAATGTGACTGGGGGTTATCATGTCTACTACGGCGTGGTATTCCAGTGTGGCAGCACTATAAAGAAACCATTGAGTTCGCTGCTTCAAGTAGACATATCACATCACACGCAAAAACACACAGATACAAATCCAGACTCCATTTTCTGTTAAAAATACACACACACACACACACACCAGCACCGAAAACTTGCACTGGAGTCGCCGTCTCGATAGTTCGAAAACACCGCAGCGTGGCACAATGGTAGAGCGTTCGCCTCACATGCGGTAGGTCGTGGGTTTATCCACGGCCGGGTCATACCAAAGACTTCATAAAAGCGGCACTAGAAGCCTACTCCCTTGCTTGACGTTCAGTACTTTTCAAAAGGGTGGTTTCTAGGACTGGTGTCTCCGGTGTCGGTATAAAGTGTCTGGGTTGGGGTATCAGCACCGAACTGATTGACCAGTGTCAGAACAATGTGACTGGGGGGTATCATGTCTACTACGGCGTGGTATTCCAGTGTGGCAGCACTATAAAGAAACCATTGAGTTCGCTGCTTCAAGTAGACATATCACATCACACGCAAAAACACACAGATACAAATCCAGACTCCATTTTCTGTTAGAAATACACACACACACACACACACACCAGCACCGAAAACTTGCACAGGAGTCGCCGTCTCGATAGTTCGAAAACACCGCAGCGTGGCACAATGGTAGAGCGTTCGCCTCACATGCGGTAGGTCGTTGGTTTATCCACGGCCGGGTCATACCAAAGACTTCATAAAAGCGGCACTAGTAGCCTACTCCCTTGCTTGACGTTCAGCACTTTTCAAAAGGGTGGTTTCTAGGACTGGTGTCTCCGGTGTCGGTATAAAGTGTCTGGGTTGGGGTATCAGCACCGAACTGATTGACCAGTGTCAGAATAATGTGACTGGGGGGTTATCATGTCTACTACGGCGTGGTATTCCAGTGTGGCAGCACTATAAAGAAACCATTGAGTTCGCTGCTTCAAGTAGACATATAACATCACACGCAAAAACACACAGATACAAATCCAGACTCCATTTTCTGTTAGAAATACACACACACACACACACACACCAGCACCGAAAACTTGCACTGGAGTCGCCGTCTCGATAGTTCGAAAACACCGCAGCGTGGCACAATGGTAGAGCGTTCGCCTCACATGCGGTAGGTCGTTGGTTTATCCACGGCCGGGTCATACCAAAGACTTCATAAAAGCGGCACTAGAAGCCTACTCCCTTGCTTGACGTTCAGCACTTTTCAAAAGGGTGGTTTCTAGGACTGGTGTCTCCGGTGTCGGTATAAAGTGTCTGGGTTGGGGTATCAGCACCGAACTGATTGACCAGTGTCAGAATAATGTGACTGGGGGGTTATCATGTCTACTACGGCGTGGTATTCCAGTGTGGCAGCACTATAAAGAAACCATTGAGTTCGCTGCTTCAAGTAGACATATCACATCACACGCAAAAACACACAGATACAAATCCAGACTCCATTTTCTGTTAGAAATACACACACACACACACACACCAGCACCGAAAACTTGCACAGGAGTCGCCGTCTCAATAGTTCGAAAACACCGCAGCGTGGCACAATGGTAGAGCGTTCGCCTCACATGCGGTAGGTCGTTGGTTTATCCACGGCCGGGTCATACCAAAGACTTCATAAAAGCGGCACTAGTAGCCTACTCCCTTGCTTGACGTTCAGCACTTTTCAAAAGGGTGGTTTCTAGGACTGGTGTCTCCGGTGTCGGTATAAAGTGTCTGGGTTGGGGTATCAGCACCGAACTGATTGACCAGTGTCAGAATAATGTGACTGGGGGGTATCATGTCTACTACGGCGTGGTATTCCAGTGTGGCAGCACTATAAAGAAACCATTGAGTTCGCTGCTTCAAGTAGACATATCATCACATCACACGCAAAACACACAGATACAAATCCAGACTCCATTTTCTGTTAGAAATACACACACACACCAGCACCGAAAACTTGCACAGGAGTCGCTGTCTCGATAGTTAGAAAACACCGCAGCGTGGCACAATGGTAGAGCGTTCGCCTCACATGCGGTAGGTCGTGGGTTTATCCACGTTCAGCACTTTTCAAAAGGGTGGTTTCTAGGACTGGTGTCTCCGGTGTCAGTATAAAGTGTCTGGGTTGGGGTATCAGCACCGAACTGATTGACCAGTGTCAGAATAATGTGACTGGGGGGTTATCATGTCTACTACGGCGTGGTATTCCAGTGTGGCAGCACTATAAAGAAACCATTGAGTTCGCTGCTTCAAGTAGACATATCACATCACACGCAAAAACACACAGATACAAATCCAGACTCCATTTTCTGTTAGAAATACACACACACACACACACACCAGCACCGAAAACTTGCACAGGAGTCGCCGTCTCGATAGTTCGAAAACACCGCAGTGTGGCACAATGGTAGAGCGTTCGCCTCACATGCGGTAGGTCGTTGGTTTATCCACGGCCGGGTCATACCAAAGACTTCATAAAAGCGGCACTAGTAGCCTACTCCCTTGCTTGACGTTCAGCACTTTTCAAAAGGGTGGTTTCTAGGACTGGTGTCTCCGGTGTCGGTATAAAGTGTCTGGGTTGGGGTATCAGCACCGAACTGATTGACCAGTGTCAGAATAATGTGACTGGGGGGTATCATGTCTACTACGGCGTGGTATTCCAGTGTGGCAGCACTATAAAGAAACCATTGAGTTCGCTGCTTCAAGTAGACATATCACATCACACGCAAAAACACACAGATACAAATCCAGACTCCATTTTCTGTTAGAAATACACACACACACACACACACCAGCACCGAAAACTTGCACAGGAGTCGCCGTCTCGATAGTTCGAAAACACCGCAGCGTGGCACAATGGTAGAGCGTTTGCCTCACATGCGGTAGGTCGTTGGTTTATCCACGGCCGGGTCATACCAAAGACTTCATAAAAGCGGCACTAGTAGCCTACTCCCTTGCTTGACGTTCAGCACTTTTCAAAAGGGTGGTTTCTAGGACTGGTGTCTCCGGTGTCGGTATAAAGTGTCTGGGTTGGGGTATCAGCACCGAACTGATTGACCAGTGTCAGAATAATGTGACTGGGGGGTTATCATGTCTACTACGGCGTGGTATTCCAGTGTGGCAGCACTATAAAGAAACCATTGAGTTCGCTGCTTCAAATAGACATATCACATCACACGCAAAAACACACAGATACAAATCCAGACTCCATTTTCTGTTAGAAATACACACACACACACACACACACCAGCACCGAAAACTTGCACTGGAGTCGCCGTCTCGATAGTTCGAAAACACCGCAGCGTGGCACAATGGTAGAGCGTTCGCCTCACATGCGGTAGGTCGTTGGTTTATCCACGGCCGGGTCGTACCAAAGACTTCATAAAAGCGGCACTAGAAGCCTACTCCCTTGCTTGACGTTCAGCACTTTTCAAAAGGGTGGTTTCTAGGACTGGTGTCTCCGGTGTCGGTATAAAGTGTCTGGGTTGGGGTATCAGCACCGAACTGATTGACCAGTGTCAGAATAATGTGACTGGGGGGTTATCATGTCTACTACGGCGTGGTATTCCAGTGTGGCAGCACTATAAAGAAACCATTGAGTTCGCTGCTTCAAGTAGACATATCACATCACACGCAAAAACACACAGATACAAATCCAGACTCCATTTTCTGTTAGAAATACACACACACACACACACACACCAGCACCGAAAACTTGCACAGGAGTCGCCGTCTCGATAGTTCGAAAACACCGCAGCGTGGCACAATGGTAGAGCGTTTGCCTCACATGCGGTAGGTCGTTGGTTTATCCACGGCCGGGTCATACCAAAGACTTCATAAAAGCGGCACTAGTAGCCTACTCCCTTGCTTGACGTTCAGCACTTTTCAAAAGGGTGGTTTCTAGGACTGGTGTCTCCGGTGTCGGTATAAAGTGTCTGGGTTGGGGTATCAGCACCGAACTGATTGACCAGTGTCAGAATAATGTGACTGGGGGGTATCATGTCTACTACGGCGTGGTATTCCAGTGTGGCAGCACTATAAAGAAACCATTGAGTTCGCTGCTTCAAGTAGACATATCATCACATCACACGCAAAACACACAGATACAAATCCAGACTCCATTTTCTGTTAGAAATACACACACACACACCAGCACCGAAAACTTGCACAGGAGTCGCTGTCTCGATAGTTAGAAAACACCGCAGCTTGGCACAATGGTAGAGCGTTCGCCTCACATGCGGTAGGTCGTGGGTTTATCCACGTTCAGCACTTTTCAAAAGGGTGGTTTCTAGGACTGGTGTCTCCGGTGTCAGTATAAAGTGTCTGGGTTGGGGTATCAGCACCGAACTGATTGACCAGTGTCAGAATAATGTGACTGGGGGGTTATCATGTCTACTACGGCGTGGTATTCCAGTGTGGCAGCACTATAAAGAAACCATTGAGTTCGCTGCTTCAAGTAGACATATCACATCACACGCAAAAACACACAGATACAAATCCAGACTCCATTTTCTGTTAGAAATACACACACACACACACACACCAGCACCGAAAACTTGCACAGGAGTCGCTGTCTCGATAGTTCGAAAACACCGCAGTGTGGCACAATGGTAGAGCGTTCGCCTCACATGCGGTAGGTCGTTGGTTTATCCACGGCCGGGTCATACCAAAGACTTCATAAAAGCGGCACTAGTAGCCTACTCCCTTGCTTGACGTTCAGCACTTTTCAAAAGGGTGGTTTCTAGGACTGGTGTCTCCGGTGTCGGTATAAAGTGACTGGGTTGGGGTATCAGCACCGAACTGATTGACCAGTGTCAGAATAATGTGACTGGGGGGTATCATGTCTACTACAGCGTGGTATTCCAGTGTGGCAGCACTATAAAGAAACCATTGAGTTCGCTGCTTCAAGTAGACATATCATCACATCACACGCAAAAACACACAGATACAAATCCAGACTCCATTTTCTGTTAGAAATACACACACACACACACACACACAACTTTCGTAGGAGTCACCGTCTCCATAGTTCGAAAACACCGCAGTGTGGCACAATGGTAGATCGTTCGCCTCACATGCGGTAGGTCGTGGGTTTAATCCACGGCCGGGTCATGCCAAAGACTTCATAAAAATGGCACTAGTAGCCTACTCCCTTGCTTGACGCTCAGCACTTTTCAAAGGGTGGTTTCTAGGACTGGTGTGCCCGGTGTCAGTATAAAGTGTCTTGGTTTGGGTATCAGCACCGAAACCTTGCGCAGGAGTCGCCATCGTGATTGTGTGAAAAACCACACATATATACATCGGATGATGATTGTGTACGACGTAGTGTTTACATGTATCCATGAACCTGTAGCAACTACAACTGGCAGAAGTGTCCATGGGTACCACAACCACTACAGCTGGCAGAAGTGTCCACCTGGTAATTACAACTGTCAACAGTGTTCACGGGGTACCTAGAAGAAGTACTACAATAGGCACCATTCAGGACTGGATACCTACAACTGGCGACAGTGTCCACCAGGTACCTACATATTTTCTTTCTTGTAGCAGGTTAAGACAATTTGTGGAGGTCAACAAATTTTAATTAGAAAACTTTCATTATTAGATTGGCAAATAATGTTTGGAGGGCATCCTCAAACTGATGGATTCGGGGTAATAACTTCCGTTAGGAGAGATATTCGAAATATGAAACGTGTGTAGTGGTTTTCTAAGTATAGATAACCTTCAACTATCGAATTAATAGACAGGGATGGGCTCTTCATTTGCCTTCGCCAGTCGCCATAGGCGAAATCAAATTGCAAATGGCGAAACTTTTGTCAAGTGCTTTCGCCAATTTGGCTAAAGTCATTTTAACCCATGTAAACTGACGGCTGGTATTGGCGAACTTGGCGAAAGTAGCGAAAGTAGGGAAAGGAACAAGTTCGTGGGCGCGGCCATGTTTTTCTGAAAAATCCTTGATGGGTTCTCGGTGTTTACAGAAGAGCTAAAATCTGTAAACTGTGTTACGACAATTGCGCTTTATATTACACACGGCTTATTTTTACATAGCGATGTCTAAATTGTAAACCCAACAAGAGCTCGCCGACAAAAAAGTCGCATTTTTCAATAACAACGCAAAACAGGTCATAGATCACTATTGCATTTTCCATAGACTTACTGTTTAATGTTTTCCCATCTGACATGCAAACAAAAAACCCAGGCTTACTGTTGATTACCATGTTACACTGATGAAGCTTAGATGCATGTAAACAGGAACTTCGTGTTAGGGGTTGACCTATTTTTAGTGCCACTTCTAGATGTCCGAAGGACATGACCCTACAATATGAGGGAATCCCCAAATAAATTTATTTAAATCACCCTCTTTCCTTTTTATTCTGCTATGTCATAGAGCTAAACCATACAAATTAAAGCTATGTTAAATAATAATCAGAAATAAATAACAAATTCAAGTTAACCTAATTGAATTTCCCACCTTGTCTATCATCCAATCAAAATAAGGCTTATGTATGCATTAGGCATTGGGGTTACCATATACTTTTTCCGCGCCAATCAGACCGGATTTTGCAATAGGGTACTGTCGCCAACGCGTAAACGAAACGAAGACGTATTATCAAAATGGTAATAATTAACCTTTCTCATACAAAGATTTACACCCTTTTAACTAAAATAATGACTTTGTAACTCCGTTATTCAAAACTGAAAGTAGCCCATGAGGTCAGATACCACTATTGTTTTGGGGCTGCTGATTGGCTGAAAAAAGTATAGGGTCTATTAGGGTATATACTTTTCGAAAGAGCTATCTTCTGATTGGATGGAATTGCCCAAATCATAATTGATGCCCATAAAATGTCAAAATGATATGTTTGAGTGATAAAAAAAAATAGAACTGTATTGTTTTCTTGCATAATGGCTATTCTATGGAGGAAATAACAGTGACAGTAACTTTTCAAAAATTCACATTTATTTGCTGCGAGTCCGAGGGTCATCACCTTCATCAAACCGAAAGTAGGTGAAAGCATCAGATCACCCCCAGTTTCAGGCACTTTTTTAAGTGTGTCTATGATAGGTCTTGAAAATAAAATAGACTATATGGTTCATTCGGATATGTGGTATGTATTTATTGCCCAAAAGGCTATAATGTAACCCTATGTAAAATGCAATAGTGGTATATGACCTAAAGCACAGCACAAAAAAGAGGCTGTTCCAAGACTTGGAAGCTGAATTGGTTTGTTTACATTGCTTTTTTGCGGGAAATAGCAGACAACAATATTGTTTAGATATTTAATAATGGAAATTGATAAATTCTGGGGGAAAATTCAATTAAGTTTGCAAAAAAACACTGAAAGTTGGCCAGCAGGGGGTAATTTTTTCGAGACTAAGTGTGTGCAGTGGGTGGGGTGCAGGGATAAGTATGGCTATGGTGTTAAACGTGTTCATTGGCCGGATGGCAGTATGTACCTTGAAAGGGCCCACAGGGTTTCCTTTATGTTGCATCACAAGCTACTCCACCATGAAGTTCCAAGACTGGATAAGCAGGGATTGGACTTGGACATTAGCCACCGGTGCCACAATAAATCCTGCGTGAATCCCTCACATTTGGTCTTGGAGACTAGGTCTATAAATATTTCTAGGAGTTATTGTGCTGATGCTGGTTCCTGTGTGGGTCTACACACTGTAGCCTGCCTCTTTGTACGTACTTTGGTATTATTTCGAGGTCTTCTGGTATAACCATGGTCTTCAGATGACGTGCTCGGAACAGCGACATTTAGTGCTTGTTTGATTGTCCGTGATCTCAATGCTTTGTTTCTCAACAGTTGTCCGCGAACATATTTCTTTTCTTCTTAATGTTGCGCGTAAATTGTATACATTTGCAACCGCCTTGCTTTGCGCTTTAATTTATGAGCTATTGACCGTTCCCTTTCTTTTTTTCTTTCAGATAGCACGTACCTGTTGAGTTATAAGACCGCGATCTGCTTTTCCACCTATCGGAATAGGACAGCCAGCAACTGAGCAAAGTCGCCTGATCGACTCCCCCGGACCATTATTTACACTGTGAACTGCGCTGTGAGCTCTACCTGGGAAATTACGTGAGAACGTTGCATTCTTAGGTAAGGATCTCTTGATTGATCTATTCGTCGCTTCCACCTTCTGAGTGTTTGTGTTTAATTTTGTCTGACACAGGGTTTCCTCAGAAAGTCTACTCTATGCATTCAAGCAAAGTTGTCACATTCTCAGATTTTGACAAGTCTATTTTAAATGTACATGGTAAGAAGGTGCTTTTCATGATCCAGTTACCATTTCTTTCACCACTGCACACACTGGAAAATAATTTGCAGTACGTATGATTAGCACTATAACACTTTTTAATAGCTCCAATACATTTGTTTAAACGTGTTGTGAGACGGTTAAAATTTCCGTTTTCCTGCCCGTGAATTATTTCAAATTCTGCCTGACACCGTTTGCTTATATCAATAGCAAAGCGATCGCGTAAATGTTGCCGGTATGCTTTAGTACTGCCCGGCATCATATTCAATACATGAGAACTTTTTTTTATTTGTTTCCGGTGATTCTCGGACAAGTGTCTTGTGTCAATCTGGTGTTCAGGCATTGTGCTGGTTACGTTTCTTTCGTAGAGCTCTGTTGCAGCCTGATAGGCCTTGGTATCAGGATCAGTTGTTAGGTATTTTACCTCTAATCCATCTGCATGCATATCTCGGAAGCACATTTCTGCCCACTTCTGTTCATCTCCTATATTGGTTTCCATGCTTGCAGTTGAAGTGCACACTCCAGCCTTGATGTCACACATTTCATCTGTACCTGTGTGAAAGCCATGCTTTGAGCAGAGTTTATTTACTGTCTCCAGAGCTATTATTTGCTTTTTGTTTGTGATATTTTCCACCACAGTGTACGTGCACTGTGTTGCTGGCTGAAATGGTGTCTTCCCCACTCCAGAGTACAGGCTGTTATTGTACATCCCGTCGGACTGCACTGCAAGTTCCTTCTCTGGCCGTTTTCTCCATCGGTTAATTTGTTTCAGTTGTTCTCGACGTCTTTTCATATCGGCAACATTTTCATTTTTAATCATTTCATTGATTTTTGAGGCACTTTTTTGCATGCCTGACATTGATGGAGCTGGTATATTGGCAGCCAGCATCATTTTCCTCACACTGGTTGCTGCAACAGGAGTTTGGGTCATGGCTATGTTTAATCCCACATTTGCTGTTGCAGCTTTGCAACCCCTCTTTCCGGTGTTTACCTCCTCATACAGCTTAAACATGGTCGAGCGGTACTTGCAACAGCTACAAATAACTCTCTCACGCCAGGCAAATCCCCGCTGTGTTTCACTAATCTTGTCAAAGTTCAGTTTCCCAGTACACTTGGGACTTCTCGAGATATGCTCTTTTACAGCTGTATTCACCATGTCCCACAGTTTTTCAGTATGAAACAGCTTGTAGCAGCTTTGCTTACTAGTGTGGCTGAAAATAGAGTTGATTTTTGACAAATATTATCATGTTTGATGCTGTTTTTTACAATTATAGTATATTTTAGTGTCTATGGTTTTTTGGTATTTTTTGAGTTATCTCCCTTTGATTACTATAATTTTCCCCTAATCCTTACCTTACTCCTAAATGTAATTAGAGACTGATTTTAAAAGGGAAATGGTTTTAAATCAATGTGGTAGATGTCCTAGTGTTAAATACTGCTTTAGTTTAACATATTTCAATGACTTCTAGTCGTTATTTCGAGAAAAACATAAAAAACACCATGCAAAACATGCTTTTTACCCCAACTAGCACATTAATTACACATTTTGGCTTTAAAAAAATATTTTTAAATCAACATTAGTTCATTGTTTTATTCAAAATATTTAACTTCAAAGTACTTACATTTGGTCCTTGCTGGCAGGCTCGTTAGATTGTCTTGTAGAAGGCTGAACTGCTTGGCTACGTAGGAATTTCACCGTCACAGCTGATGGGTCCGAGAAATATGTTAAAGGCATTGCCTCTGCCTTAATCGGTTCATCTCGCAAAAGCTCTTTCTCCTGCACAGTCGGTCTAACATATTGTACTTTTTCCTTAACTTCTTTTGTGATTTTGGCACTTTTTCCTGTGTTTGGAGACAACTTATTCCCTCTTTTAAATCCATTTTTAACCTTTTTTTTTTTGTCACCTTTCATGATTCTTTGGTATAAGAAACACCTTTTTCGTACGTAAGTTTGTATATGAATGGGACCAGACACTTGTAGATACTGTGTTTTGATCATCTTTGATGTAATATAATACCTCGGGTTGCTGAGGATAGAGATAATCCAAGTGGTCGCCATGTCTACCATCGCCAATTAGTCCGAACACTTTCACCATACAGATCCTTACACAATGGCATTTTTTTCTCTAAACATCTTCATATAAACAAAAGATAACTGTTAATGAGTCTAATGGTCTATGCTGAGCAATTAAAGTGTACAATTAATGGTTAGTTTTGTTATTAAAAGATAATTATTTAGACTTTTTATGTCTACTTTTTTACATTTTCTGTATATTTTGGGTGGGTGGGGTACTAAATCAACATGTCAGTAGTCTCAGATAGAAGGGAGCTATCTAAAACACTTTGGAAATGTGTCAGTACATAGTCATTTATATATTTTGAAAATATAATAAAGAAATATCAATCATTAAAGAAGATATGGGAATTCATATGATAGCATGTTTTGTGCTGTTACTATTATTTTCATGTCAACAGACTTAAGATAAAACTGGCATATAGTCTACATAGGAATAATAACACAGTTTAAGTAAATTTTATAGTAGAATAAAAAAAAAGATATCGTTTTGTTTGAAATTGTTTATTGCATCCAACTAAAGAAGCAAATAATTGAATCGGTGCGATTTGGTATTGCTTTAGGTCAGATACCACTATTGTTTTGGGGCTGCTGATTGGCTGAAAAAAGTATAGGGTCTATTAGGGTATATACTTTTCGAAAGAGCTATCTTCTGATTGGATGGAATTGCCCAAATCATAATTGATGCCCATAAAATGTCAAAATGATATGTTTGAGTGATAAAAAAAAATAGAACTGTATTGTTTTCTTGCATAATGGCTATTCTATGGAGGAAATAACAGTGACAGTAACTTTTCAAAAATTCACATTTATTTGCTGCGAGTCCGAGGGTCATCACCTTCATCAAACCGAAAGTAGGTGAAAGCATCAGATCACCCCCAGTTTCAGGCACTTTTTTAAGTGTGTCTATGATAGGTCTTGAAAATAAAATAGACTATATGGTTCATTCGGATATGTGGTATGTATTTATTGCCCAAAAGGCTTTAATGTAACCCTATGTAAAATGCAATAGTGGTATATGACCTAAAGCACAGCACAAAAAAGAGGCTGTTCCAAGACTTGGAAGCTGAATTGGTTTGTTTACATTGCTTTTTTGCGGGAAATAGCAGACAACAATATTGTTTAGATATTTAATAATGGAAATTGATAAATTCTGGGGGAAAATTCAATTAAGTTTGCAAAAAAACACTGAAAGTTGGCCAGCAGGGGGTAATTTTTTCGAGACTAAGTGTGTGCAGTGGGTGGGGTGCAGGGATAAGTATGGCTATGGTGTTAAACGTGTTCATTGGCCGGATGGCAGTATGTACCTTGAAAGGGCCCACAGGGTTTCCTTTATGTTGCATCACAAGCTACTCCACCATGAAGTTCCAAGACTGGATAAGCAGGGATTGGACTTGGACATTAGCCACCGGTGCCACAATAAATCCTGCGTGAATCCCTCACATTTGGTCTTGGAGACTAGGTCTATAAATATTTCTAGGAGTTATTGTGCTGATGCTGGTTCCTGTGTGGGTCTACACACTGTAGCCTGCCTCTTTGTACGTACTTTGGTATTATTTCGAGGTCTTCTGGTATAACCATGGTCTTCAGATGACGTGCTCGGAACAGCGACATTTAGTGCTTGTTTGATTGTCCGTGATCTCAATGCTTTGTTTCTCAACAGTTGTCCGCGAACATATTTCTTTTCTTCTTAATGTTGCGCGTAAATTGTATACATTTGCAACCGCCTTGCTTTGCGCTTTAATTTATGAGCTATTGACCGTTCCCTTTCTTTTTTTCTTTCAGATAGCACGTACCTGTTGAGTTATAAGACCGCGATCTGCTTTTCCACCTATCGGAATAGGACAGCCAGCAACTGAGCAAAGTCGCCTGATCGACTCCCCCGGACCATTATTTACACTGTGAACTGCGCTGTGAGCTCTACCTGGGAAATTACGTGAGAACGTTGCATTCTTAGGTAAGGATCTCTTGATTGATCTATTCGTCGCTTCCACCTTCTGAGTGTTTGTGTTTAATTTTGTCTGACACAGGGTTTCCTCAGAAAGTCTGTACTCTATGCATTCAAGCAAAGTTGTCACATTCTCAGATTTTGACAAGTCTATTTTAAATGTACATGGTAAGAAGGTGCTTTTCATGATCCAGTTACCATTTCTTTCACCACTGCACACACTGGAAAATAATTTGCAGTACGTATGATTAGCACTATAACACTTTTTAATAGCTCCAATACATTTGTTTAAACGTGTTGTGAGACGGTTAAAATTTCCGTTTTCCTGCCCGTGAATTATTTCAAATTCTGCCTGACACCGTTTGCTTATATCAATAGCAAAGCGATCGCGTAAATGTTGCCGGTATGCTTTAGTACTGCCCGGCATCATATTCAATACATGAGAACTTTTTTTTATTTGTTTCCGGTGATTCTCGGACAAGTGCCTTGTGTCAATCTGGTGTTCAGGCATTGTGCTGGTTACGTTTCTTTCGTAGAGCTCTGTTGCAGCCTGATAGGCCTTGGTATCAGGATCAGTTGTTAGGTATTTTACCTCTAATCCATCTGCATGCATATCTCGGAAGCACATTTCTGCCCACTTCTGTTCATCTCCTATATTGGTTTCCATGCTTGCAGTTGAAGTGCACACTCCAGCCTTGATGTCACACATTTCATCTGTACCTGTGTGAAAGCCATGCTTGGAGCAGAGTTTATTTACTGTCTCCAGAGCTATTATTTGCTTTTTGTTTGTGATATTTTCCACCACAGTGTACGTGCACTGTGTTGCTGGCTGAAATGGTGTCTTCCCCACTCCAGAGTACAGGCTGTTATTGTACATCCCGTCGGACTGCACTGCAAGTTCCTTCTCTGGCCGTTTTCTCCATCGGTTAATTTGTTTCAGTTGTTCTCGACGTCTTTTCATATCGGCAACATTTTCATTTTTAATCATTTCATTGATTTTTGAGGCACTTTTTTGCATGCCTGACATTGATGGAGCTGGTATATTGGCAGCCAGCATCATTTTCCTCACACTGGTTGCTGCAACAGGAGTTTGGGTCATGGCTATGTTTAATCCCACATTTGCTGTTGCAGCTTTGCAACCCCTCTTTCCGGTGTTTACCTCCTCATACAGCTTAAACATGGTCGAGCGGTACTTGCAACAGCTACAAATAACTCTCTCACGCCAGGCAAATCCCCGCTGTGTCTCACTAATCTTGTCAAAGTTCAGTTTCCCAGTACACTTGGGACTTCTCGAGATATGCTCTTTTACAGCTGTATTCACCATGTCCCACAGTTTTTCAGTATGAAACAGCTTGTAGCAGCTTTGCTTACTAGTGTGGCTGAAAATAGAGTTGATTTTTGACAAATATTATCATGTTTGATGCTGTTTTTTACAATTATAGTATATTTTAGTGTCTATGGTTTTTTGGTATTTTTTGAGTTATCTCCCTTTGATTACTATAATTTTCCCCTAATCCTTACCTTACTCCTAAATGTAATTAGAGACTGATTTTAAAAGGGAAATGGTTTTAAATCAATGTGGTAGATGTCCTAGTGTTAAATACTGCTTTAGTTTAACATATTTCAATGACTTCTAGTCGTTATTTCGAGAAAAACATAAAAAACACCATGCAAAACATGCTTTTTACCCCAACTAGCACATTAATTACACATTTTGGCTTTAAAAAAATATTTTTAAATCAACATTAGTTCATTGTTTTATTCAAAATATTTAACTTCAAAGTACTTACATTTGGTCCTTGCTGGCAGGCTCGTTAGATTGTCTTGTAGAAGGCTGAACTGCTTGGCTACGTAGGAATTTCACCGTCACAGCTGATGGGTCCGAGAAATATGTTAAAGGCATTGCCTCTGCCTTAATCGGTTCATCTCGCAAAAGCTCTTTCTCCTGCACAGTCGGTCTAACATATTGTACTTTTTCCTCAACTTCTTTTGTGATTTTGGCACTTTTTCCTGTGTTTGGAGACAACTTATTCCCTCTTTTAAATCCATTTTTAACCTTTTTTTTGTCACCTTTCATGATTCTTTGGTATAAGAAACACCTTTTTCGTACGTAAGTTTGTATATGAATGGGACCAGACACTTGTAGATACTGTGTTTTGATCATCTTTGATGTAATATAATACCTCGGGTTGCTGAGGATAGAGATAATCCAAGTGGTCGCCATGTCTACCATCGCCAATTAGTCTGAACACTTTCACCATACAGATCCTTACACAATGGCATTTTTTTCTCTAAACATCTTCATATAAACAAAAGATAACTGTTAATGAGTCTAATGGTCTATGCTGAGCAATTAAAGTGTACAATTAATGGTTAGTTTTGTTATTAAAAGATAATTATTTAGACTTTTTATGTCTACTTTTTTACATTTTCTGTATATTTTGGGTGGGTGGGGTACTAAATCAACATGTCAGTAGTCTCAGATAGAAGGGAGCTATCTAAAACACTTTGGAAATGTGTCAGTACATAGTCATTTATATATTTTGAAAATATAATAAAGAAATATCAATCATTAAAGAAGATATGGGAATTCATATGATAGCATGTTTTGTGCTGTTACTATTATTTTCATGTCAACAGACTTAAGATAAAACTGGCATATAGTCTACATAGGAATAATAACACAGTTTAAGTAAATTTTATAGTAGAATAAAAAAAAAGATATCGTTTTGTTTGAAAATGTTTATTGCATCCAACTAAAGAAGCAAATAATTGAATCGGTGCGATTTGGTATTGCGCACAGCACAAAAAAGAGGCTGTTCCAAGACTTGGAAGCTGAATTGGTTTGTTTACATTGCTTTTTTGCGGGAAATAGCAGACAACAATATTGTTTAGATATTTAATAATGGAAATTGATAAATTCTGGGGGAAAATTCAATTAAGTTTGCAAAAAAACACTGAAAGTTGGCCAGCAGGGGGTAATTTTTTCGAGACTAAGTGTGTGCAGTGGGTGGGGTGCAGGGATAAGTATGGCTATGGTGTTAAACGTGTTCATTGGCCGGATGGCAGTATGTACCTTGAAAGGGCCCACAGGGTTTCCTTTATGTTGCATCACAAGCTACTCCACCATGAAGTTCCAAGACTGGATAAGCAGGGATTGGACTTGGACATTAGCCACCGGTGCCACAATAAATCCTGCGTGAATCCCTCACATTTGGTCTTGGAGACTAGGTCTATAAATATTTCTAGGAGTTATTGTGCTGATCGTGGTTCCTGTGTGGGTCTACACACTGTAGCCTGCCTCTTTGTACGTACTTTGGTATTATTTCGAGGTCTTCTGGTATAACCATGGTCTTCAGATGACGTGCTCGGAACAGCGACATTTAGTGCTTGTTTGATTGTCCGTGCTCTCAATGCTTTGTTTCTCAACAGTTGTCCGCGAACATATTTCTTTTCTTCTTGATGTTGCGCGTAAATTGTATACATTTGCAACCGCCTTGCTTTGCGCTTTAATTTATGAGCTATTGACCGTTCCCTTTCTTTTTTTCTTTCAGATAGCACGTACCTGTTGAGTTATAAGACCGCGATCTGCTTTTCCACCTATCGGAATAGGACAGCCAGCAACTGAGCAAAGTCGCCTGATCGACTCCCCCGGACCATTATTTACACTGAACTGCGCTGTGAGCTCTACCTGGGAAATTACGTGAGAACATTGCATTCTTAGGTAAGGATCTCTTGATTGATCTATTCGTCGCTTCCACCTTCTGAGTGTATGTGTTTAATTTTGTCTGACACAGGGTTTCCTCAGAAAGTCTGTACTCTATGCATTCAAGCAAAGTTGTCACATTCTCAGATTTTGACAAGTCTATTTTAAATGTACATGGTAAGAAGGTGCTTTTCATGATCCAGTTACCATTTCTTTCACCACTGCACACACTGGAAAATAATTTGCAGTACGTATGATTAGCACTATAACACTTTTTAATAGCTCCAATACATTTGTTTAAACGTGTTGTGAGACGGTTAAAATTTCCGTTTTCCTGCCCGTGAATTATTTCAAATTCTGCCTGACACCGTTTGCTTATATCAATAGCAAAGCGATCGCGTAAATGTTGCCGGTATGCTTTAGTACTGCCCGGCATCATATTCAATACATGAGAACTTTTTTTTATTTGTTTCCGGTGATTCTCGGACAAGTGTCTTGTGTCAATCTGGTGTTCAGGCATTGTGCTGGTTACGTTTCTTTCGTAGAGCTCTGTTGCAGCCTGATAGGCCTTGGTATCAGGATCAGTTGTTAGGTATTTTACCTCTAATCCATCTGCATGCATATCTCGGAAGCACATTTCTGCCCACTTCTGTTCATCTCCTATATTGGTTTCCATGCTTGCAGTTGAAGTGCACACTCCAGCCTTGATGTCACACATTTCATCTGTACCTGTGTGAAAGCCATGCTTGGAGCAGAGTTTATTTACTGTCTCCAGAGCTATTATTTGCTTTTTGTTTGTGATATTTTCCACCACAGTGTACGTGCACTGTGTTGCTGGCTGAAATGGTGTCTTCCTCACTCCAGAGTACAGGCTGTTATTGTACATCCCGTCGGACTGCACTGCAAGTTCCTTCTCTGGCCGTTTTCTCCATCGGTTAATTTGTTTCAGTTGTTCTCGACGTCTTTTCATATTGGCAACATTTTCATTTTTAATCATTTCATTGATTTTTGAGGCACTTTTTTGCATGCCTGACATTGATGGAGCTGGTATATTGGCAGCCAGCATCATTTTCCTCACACTGGTTGCTGCAACAGGAGTTTGGGTCATGGCTATGTTTAATCCCACATTTGCTGTTGCAGCTTTGCAACCCCTCTTTCCGGTGTTTACCTCCTCATACAGCTTAAACATGGTCGAGCGGTACTTGCAACAGCTACAAATAACTCTCTCACGACAGGCAAATCCCCGCTGTGTTTCACTAATCTTGTCAAAGTTCAGTTTCCCAGTACACTTGGGACTTCTCGAGATATGCTCTTTTACAGCTGTATTCACCATGTCCCACAGTTTTTCAGTATGAAACAGCTTGTAGCAGCTTTGCTTACTAGTGTGGCTGAAAATAGAGTTGATTTTTGACAAATATTATCATGTTTGATGCTGTTTTTTACAATTATAGTATATTTTAGTGTCTATGGTTTTTTGGTATTTTTTGAGTTATCTCCCTTTGATTACTATAATTTTCCCCTAATCCTTTCCTTACTCCTAAATGTAATTAGAGACTGATTTTAAAAGGGAAATGGTTTTAAATCAATGTGGTAGATGTCCTAGTGTTAAATACTGCTTTAGTTTAACATATTTCAATGACTTCTAGTCGTTATTTCGAGAAAAACATAAAAAACACCATGCAAAACATGCTTTTTACCCCAACTAGCACATTAATTACACATTTTGGCTTTAAAAAAATATTTTTAAATCAACATTAGTTCATTGTTTTATTCAAAATATTTAACTTCAAAGTACTTACATTTGGTCCTTGCTGGCAGGCTCGTTAGATAGTCTTGTAGAAGGCTGAACTGCTTGGCTACGTAGGAATTTCACCGTCACAGCTGATGGGTCCGAGAAATATGTTAAAGGCATTGCCTCTGCCTTAATCGGTTCATCTCGCAAAAGCTCTTTCTCCTGCACAGTCGGTCTAACATATTGTACTTTTTCCTCAACTTCTTTTGTGATTTTGGCACTTTTTCCTGTGTTTGGAGACAACTTATTCCCTCTTTTAAATCCATTTTTAACCTTTTTTTTGTCACCTTTCATGATTCTTTGGTATAAGAAACACCTTTTGCGTACGTAAGTTTGTATATGAATGGGACCAGACACTTGTAGATACTGTGTTTTGATCATCTTTGATGTAATATAATACCTCGGGTTGCTGAGGATAGAGATAATCCAAGTGGTCGCCATGTCTACCATCGCCAATTAGTCCGAACACTTTCACCATACAGATCCTTACACAATGGCATTTTTTTTGCTCTAAACATCTTCATATAAACAAAAGATAACTGTTAATGAGTCTAATGGTCTATGCTGAGCAATTAAAGTGTACAATTAATGGTTAGTTTTGTTATTAAAAGATAATTATTTAGACTTTTTATGTCTACTTTTTTACATTTTCTGTATATTTTGGGTGGGTGGGGTACTAAATCAACATGTCAGTAGTCTCAGATAGAAGGGAGCTATCTAAAACACTTTGGAAATGTGTCAGTACATAGTCATTTATATATTTTGAAAATATAATAAAGAAATATCAATCATTAAAGAAGATATGGGAATTCATATGATAGCATGTTTTGTGCTGTTACTATTATTTTCATGTCAGCAGACTTAAGATAAAACTGGCATATAGTCTACATAGGAATAATAACACAGTTTAAGTAAATTTTATAGTAGAATAAAAAAAAAGATATTGTTTTGTTTGAAAATGTTTATTGCATCCAACTAAAGAAGCAAATAATTGAATCGGTGCGATTTGGTATTGCGCACAGCACAAAAAAGAGGCTGTTCCAAGACTTGGAAGCTGAATTGGTTTGTTTACATTGCTTTTTTGCGGGAAATAGCAGACAACAATATTGTTTAGATATTTAATAATGGAAATTGATAAATTCTGGGGGAAAATTCAATTAAGTTTGCAAAAAAACACTGAAAGTTGGCCAGCAGGGGGTAATTTTTTCGAGACTAAGTGTGTGCAGTGGGTGGGGTGCAGGGATAAGTATGGCTATGGTGTTAAACGTGTTCATTGGCCGGATGGCAGTATGTACCTTGAAAGGGCCCACAGGGTTTCCTTTATGTTGCATCACAAGCTACTCCACCATGAAGTTCCAAGACTGGATAAGCAGGGATTGGACTTGGACATTAGCCACCGGTGCCACAATAAATCCTGCGTGAATCCCTCACATTTGGTCTTGGAGACTAGGTCTATAAATATTTCTAGGATTTATTGTGCTGATGCTGGTTCCTGTGTGGGTCTACACACTGTAGCCTGCCTCTTTGTACGTACTTTGGTATTATTTCGAGGTCTTCTGGTATAACCATGGTCTTCAGATGACGTGCTCGGAACAGCGACATTTAGTGCTTGTTTGATTGTCCGTGCTCTCAATGCTTTGTTTCTCAACAGTTGTCCGCGAACATATTTCTTTTCTTCTTGATGTTGCGCGTAAATTGTATACATTTGCAACCGCCTTGCTTTGCGCTTTAATTTATGAGCTATTGACCGTTCCCTTTCTTTTTTTCTTTCAGATAGCACGTACCTGTTGAGTTATAAGACCGCGATCTGCTTTTCCACCTATCGGAATAGGACAGCCAGCAACTGAGCAAAGTCGCCTGATCGACTCCCCCGGACCATTATTTACACTGTGAACTGCGCTGTGAGCTCTACCTGGGAAATTACGTGAGAACGTTGCATTCTTAGGTAAGGATCTCTTGATTGATCTATTCGTCGCTTCCACCTTCTGAGTGTTTGTGTTTAATTTTGTCTGACACAGGGTTTCCTCAGAAAGTCTGTACTCTATGCATTCAAGCAAAGTTGTCACATTCTCAGATTTTGACAAGTCTATTTTAAATGTACATGGTAAGAAGGTGCTTTTCATGATCCAGTTACCATTTCTTTCACCACTGCACACACTGGAAAATAATTTGCAGTACGTATGATTAGCACTATAACACTTTTTAATAGCTCCAATACATTTGTTTAAACGTGTTGTGAGACGGTTAAAATTTCCGTTTTCCTGCCCGTGAATTATTTCAAATTCTGCCTGACACCGTTTGCTTATATCAATAGCAAAGCGATCGCGTAAATGTTGCCGGTATGCTTTAGTACTGCCCGGCATCATATTCAATACATGAGAACTTTTTTTTATTTGTTTCCGGTGATTCTCGGACAAGTGTCTTGTGTCAATCTGGTGTTCAGGCATTGTGCTGGTTACGTTTCTTTCGTAGAGCTCTGTTGCAGCCTGATAGGCCTTGGTATCAGGATCAGTTGTTAGGTATTTTACCTCTAATCCATCTGCATGCATATCTCGGAAGCACATTTCTGCCCACTTCTGTTCATCTCCTATATTGGTTTCCATGCTTGCAGTTGAAGTGCACACTCCAGCCTTGATGTCACACATTTCATCTGTACCTGTGTGAAAGCCATGTTTGGAGCAGAGTTTATTTACTGTCTCCAGAGCTATTATTTGCTTTTTGTTTGTGATATTTTCCACCACAGTGTACGTGCACTGTGTTGCTGGCTGAAATGGTGTCTTCCCCACTCCAGAGTACAGGCTGTTATTGTACATCCCGTCGGACTGCACTGCAAGTTCCTTCTCTGGCCGTTTTCTCCATCGGTTAATTTGTTTCAGTTGTTCTCGACGTCTTTTCATATTGGCAACATTTTCATTTTTAATCATTTCATTGATTTTTGAGGCACTTTTTTGCATGCCTGACATTGATGGAGCTGGTATATTGGCAGCCAGCATCATTTTCCTCACACTGGTTGCTGCAACAGGAGTTTGGGTCATGGCTATGTTTAATCCCACATTTGCTGTTGCAGCTTTGCAACCCCTCTTTCCGGTGTTTACCTCCTCATACAGCTTAAACATGGTCGAGCGGTACTTGCAACAGCTACAAATAACTCTCTCACGCCAGGCAAATCCCCGCTGTGTTTCACTAATCTTGTCAAAGTTCAGTTTCCCAGTACACTTGGGACTTCTCGAGATATGCTCTTTTACAGCTGTATTCACCATGTCCCACAGTTTTTCAGTATGAAACAGCTTGTAGCAGCTTTGCTTACTAGTGTGGCTGAAAATAGAGTTGATTTTTTGACAAATATTATCATGTTTGATGCTGTTTTTTACAATTATAGTATATTTTAGTGTCTATGGTTTTTTGGTATTTTTTGAGTTATCTCCCTTTGATTACTATAATTTTCCCCTAATCCTTACCTTACTCCTAAATGTAATTAGAGACTGATTTTAAAAGGGAAATGGTTTTAAATCAATGTGGTAGATGTCCTAGTGTTAAATACTGCTTTAGTTTAACATATTTCAATGACTTCTAGTCGTTATTTCGAGAAAAACATAAAAAACACCATGCAAAACATGCTTTTTACCCCAACTAGCACATTAATTACACATTTTGGCTTTAAAAAAATATTTTTAAATCAACATTAGTTCATTGTTTTATTCAAAATATTTAACTTCAAAGTACTTACATTTGGTCCTTGCTGGCAGGCTCGTTAGATAGTATTGTAGAAGGCTGAACTGCTTGGCTACGTAGGAATTTCACCGTCACAGCTGATGGGTCCGAGAAATATGTTAAAGGCATTGCCTCTGCCTTAATCGGTTCATCTCGCAAAAGCTCTTTCTCCTGCACAGTCGGTCTAACATATTGTACTTTTTCCTCAACTTCTTTTGTGATTTTGGCACTTTTTCCTGTGTTTGGAGACAACTTATTCCCTCTTTTAAATCCATTTTTAACCTTTTTTTTGTCACCTTTCATGATTCTTTGGTATAAGAAACACCTTTTGCGTACGTAAGTTTGTATATGAATGGGACCAGACACTTGTAGATACTGTGTTTTGATCATCTTTGATGTAATATAATACCTCGGGTTGCTGAGGATAGAGATAATCCAAGTGGTCGCCATGTCTACCATCGCCAATTAGTCCGAACACTTTCACCATACAGATCCTTACACAATGGCATTTTTTTCTCTAAACATCTTCATATAAACAAAAGATAACTGTTAATGAGTCTAATGGTCTATGCTGAGCAATTAAAGTGTACAATTAATGGTTAGTTTTGTTATTAAAAGATAATTATTTAGACTTTTTATGTCTACTTTTTTACATTTTCTGTATATTTTGGGTGGGTGGGGTACTAAATCAACATGTCAGTAGTCTCAGATAGAAGGGAGCTATCTAAAACACTTTGGAAATGTGTCAGTACATAGTCATTTATATATTTTGAAAATATAATAAAGAAATATCAATCATTAAAGAAGATATGGGAATTCATATGATAGCATGTTTTGTGCTGTTACTATTATTTTCATGTCAACAGACTTAAGATAAAACTGGCATATAGTCTACATAGGAATAATAACACAGTTTAAGTAAATTTTATAGTAGAATAAAAAAAAAGATATCGTTTTGTTTGAAAATGTTTATTGCATCCAACTAAAGAAGCAAATAATTGAATCGGTGCGATTTGGTATTGCGCACAGCACAAAAAAGAGGCTGTTCCAAGACTTGGAAGCTGAATTGGTTTGTTTACATTGCTTTTTTGCGGGAAATAGCAGACAACAATATTGTTTAGATATTTAATAATGGAAATTGATAAATTCTGGGGGAAAATTCAATTAAGTTTGCAAAAAAACACTGAAAGTTGGCCAGCAGGGGGTAATTTTTTCGAGACTAAGTGTGTGCAGTGGGTGGGGTGCAGGGATAAGTATGGCTATGGTGTTAAACGTGTTCATTGGCCGGATGGCAGTATGTACCTTGAAAGGGCCCACAGGGTTTCCTTTATGTTGCATCACAAGCTACTCCACCATGAAGTTCCAAGACTGGATAAGCAGGGATTGGACTTGGACATTAGCCACCGGTGCCACAATAAATCCTGCGTGAATCCCTCACATTTGGTCTTGGAGACTAGGTCTATAAATATTTCTAGGAGTTATTGTGCTGATGCTGGTTCCTGTGTGGGTCTACACACTGTAGCCTGCCTCTTTGTACGTACTTTGGTATTATTTCGAGGTCTTCTGGTATAACCATGGTCTTCAGATGACGTGCTCGGAACAGCGACATTTAGTGCTTGTTTGATTGTCCGTGCTCTCAATGCTTTGTTTCTCAACAGTTGTCCGCGAACATATTTCTTTTCTTCTTGATGTTGCGCGTAAATTGTATACATTTGCAACCGCCTTGCTTTGCGCTTTAATTTATGAGCTATTGACCGTTCCCTTTCTTTTTTTCTTTCAGATAGCACGTACCTGTTGAGTTATAAGACCGCGATCTGCTTTTCCACCTATCGGAATAGGACAGCCAGCAACTGAGCAAAGTCGCCTGATCGACTCCCCCGGACCATTATTTACACTGTGAACTGCGCTGTGAGCTCTACCTGGGAAATTACGTGAGAACGTTGCATTCTTAGGTAAGGATCTCTTGATTGATCTATTCGTCGCTTCCACCTTCTGAGTGTTTGTGTTTAATTTTGTCTGACACAGGGTTTCCTCAGAAAGTCTGTACTCTATGCATTCAAGCAAAGTTGTCACATTCTCAGATTTTGACAAGTCTATTTTAAATGTACATGGTAAGAAGGTGCTTTTCATGATCCAGTTACCATTTCTTTCACCACTGCACACACTGGAGAATAATTTGCAGTACGTATGATTAGCACTATAACACTTTTTAATAGCTCCAATACATTTGTTTAAACGTGTTGTGAGACGGTTAAAATTTCCGTTTTCCTGCCCGTGAATTATTTCAAATTCTGCCTGACACCGTTTGCTTATATCAATAGCAAAGCGATCGCGTAAATGTTGCCGGTATGCTTTAGTACTGCCCGGCATCATATTCAATACATGAGAACTTTTTTTTATTTGTTTCCGGTGATTCTCGGACAAGTGTCTTGTGTCAATCTGGTGTTCAGGCATTGTGCTGGTTACGTTTCTTTCGTAGAGCTCTGTTGCAGCCTGATAGGCCTTGGTATCAGGATCATTTGTTAGGTATTTTACCTCTAATCCATCTGCATGCATATCTCTGAAGCACATTTCTGCCCGCTTCTGTTCATCTCCTATATTGGTTTCCATGCTTGCAGTTGAAGTGCACACTCCAGCCTTGATGTCACACATTTCATCGGTACCTGTGTGAAAGCCATGCTTGGAGCAGAGTTTATTTACTGTCTCCAGAGCTATTATTTGCTTTTTGTTTGTGATATTTTCCACCACAGTGTACGTGCACTGTGTTGCTGGCTGAAATGGTGTCTTCCCCACTCCAGAGTACAGGCTGTTATTGTACATCCCGTCGGACTGCACTGCAAGTTCCTTCTCTGGCCGTTTTCTCCATCGGTTAATTTGTTTCAGTTGTTCTCGACGTCTTTTCATATCGGCAACATTTTCATTTTTAATCATTTCATTGATTTTTGAGGCACTTTTTTGCATGCCTGACATTGATGGAGCTGGTATATTGGCAGCCAGCATCATTTTCCTCACACTGGTTGCTGCAACAGGAGTTTGGGTCATGGCTATGTTTAATCCCACATTTGCTGTTGCAGCTTTGCAACCCCTCTTTCCGGTGTTTACCTCCTCATACAGCTTAAACATGGTCGAGCGGTACTTGCAACAGCTACAAATAACTCTCTCACGCCAGGCAAATCCCCGCTGTGTTTCACTAATCTTGTCAAAGTTCAGTTTCCCAGTACACTTGGGACTTCTCGAGATATGCTCTTTTACAGCTGTATTCACCATGTCCCACAGTTTTTCAGTATGAAACAGCTTGTAGCAGCTTTGCTTACTAGTGTGGCTGAAAATAGAGTTGATTTTTGACAAATATTATCATGTTTGATGCTGTTTTTTACAATTATAGTATATTTTAGTGTCTATGGTTTTTTGGTATTTTTTGAGTTATCTCCCTTTGATTACTATAATTTTCCCCTAATCCTTACCTTACTCATAAATGTAATTAGAGACTGATTTTAAAAGGGAAATGGTTTTAAATCAATGTGGTAGATGTCCTAGTGTTAAATACTGCTTTAGTTTAACATATTTCAATGACTTCTAGTCGTTATTTCGAGAAAAACATAAAAAACACCATGCAAAACATGCTTTTTACCCCAACTAGCACATTAATTACACATTTTGGCTTTAAAAAAATATTTTTAAATCAACATTAGTTCATTGTTTTATTCAAAATATTTAACTTCAAAGTACTTACATTTGGTCCTTGCTGGCAGGCTCGTTAGATTGTCTTGTAGAAGGCTGAACTGCTTGGCTACGTAGGAATTTCACCGTCACAGCTGATGGGTCCGAGAAATATGTTAAAGGCATTGCCTCTGCCTTAATCGGTTCATCTCGCAAAAGCTCTTTCTCCTGCACAGTCGGTCTAACATATTGTACTTTTTCCTCAACTTCTTTTGTGATTTTGGCACTTTTTCCTGTGTTTGGAGACAACTTATTCCCTCTTTTAAATCCATTTTTAACCTTTTTTTTGTCACCTTTCATGATTCTTTGGTATAAGAAACACCTTTTTCGTACGTAAGTTTGTATATGAATGGGACCAGACACTTGTAGATACTGTGTTTTGATCATCTTTGATGTAATATAATACCTCGGGTTGCTGAGGATAGAGATAATCCAAGTGGTCGCCATGTCTACCATCGCCAATTAGTCCGAACACTTTCACCATACAGATCCTTACACAATGGCATTTTTTTCTCTAAACATCTTCATATAAACAAAAGATAACTGTTAATGAGTCTAATGGTCTATGCTGAGCAATTAAAGTGTACAATTAATGGTTAGTTTTGTTATTAAAAGATAATTATTTAGACTTTTTATGTCTACTTTTTTACATTTTCTGTATATTTTGGGTGGGTGGGGTACTAAATCAACATGTCAGTAGTCTCAGATAGAAGGGATCTATCTAAAACACTTTGGAAATGTGTCAGTACATAGTCATTTATATATTTTGAAAATATAATAAAGAAATATCAATCATTAAAGAAGATATGGGAATTCATATGATAGCATGTTTTGTGCTGTTACTATTATTTTCATGTCAACAGACTTAAGATAAAACTGGCATATAGTCTACATAGGAATAATAACACAGTTTAAGTAAATTTTATAGTAGAATAAAAAAAAAGATATCGTTTTGTTTGAAAATGTTTATTGCATCCAACTAAAGAAGCAAATAATTGAATCGGTGCGATTTGGTATTGCTTTAGGTCAGATACCACTATTGTTTTGGGGCTGCTGATTGGCTGAAAAAAGTATAGGGTCTATTAGGGTATATACTTTTCGAAAGAGCTATCTTCTGATTGGATGGAATTGCCCAAATCATAATTGATGCCCATAAAATGTCAAAATGATATGTTTGAGTGATAAAAAAAAATAGAACTGTATTGTTTTCTTGCATAATGGCTATTCTATGGAGGAAATAACAGTGACAGTAACTTTTCAAAAATTCACATTTATTTGCTGCGAGTCCGAGGGTCATCACCTTCATCAAACCGAAAGTAGGTGAAAGCATCAGATCACCCACAGTTTCAGGCACTTTTTTAAGTGTGTCTATGATAGGTCTTGAAAATAAAATAGACTATATGGTTCATTCGGATATGTGGTATGTATTTATTGCCCAAAAGGCTATAATGTAACCCTATGTAAAATGCAATAGTGGTATATGACCATGATACGTACATGTAAACGAAATGTAAACAATACATTGTCATCTGTTTTCGCGCATTGAAACCAAGCCATTTCTTTTGAGTTTTATGCCAGGCCGGCCACACAAAACAGAACGATAACTGTGTCATCCGTTTTTTCCATCATGGGTACATGCTTGGTTGCTTTCTTGATTGATTGCTTGATTGATTGAAGGGTTTCACGACGCACCAGCATATAAAAATGTCATAAACATGAAGCTGCATGTATGCTTAAAATTATGTTTTCTTACAACATTCATCATTGGAACATGTCCCCAACTGTGACAAATAATAGAGGCATTGGTGATAATAGGGGCAACATATTAAAAATGGTCATGTAACCATCTAACTGTTAGAAACTGTCAAAGAATTAATATCATTCTACTTGGTTTAATATATATACATATATATTAATGATAAGAAAATTATACAAATATGTAATCGGAAATTGTATTAAATTCTGCTAAAATGGCTAAAAAAGCTTAGCCAAAAATGGCTAAACAAAAATCCCATTGGCTAAAGAAAATTGAGGTGGTTTAGCCAAAATGGCTAAAAAATGTTTGGTCCAATGAATAGCCCAGTCCTCACCCATTACTAATCCTCACCCTGGGGGTGAGTATTACTAATACTCACCCTCAGGGTGAGTATAGTCGCCGTTTTGTCCATCCGTCCGTCACACATACATTTTGTCCGGAGCATAACTCAAAAAGTATTGAAGGATATCAAATAAAACTTGAAACATTGATAGAGGGCAATGAGAGGAAGTGCAGAGTGTAAGAACCGTAATTCTGTCATCATTCCATTATTGCTCTTTGTAATTTTATACTTTGTCCGGAGCATAACTTCAATTGTCCGGAGCATAACTTCAAAATTACTGATGTGACTGCAATGAAACTTAACACACTGATAGAGGGCAATGAGAGGAAGTGTAGAGTGCAAGAACCATAACTCTGTCTTCATTCAATTTAGAGTAATTTTATACTTGGACTTCTTGTCGGGAACATAACTTCAAAAGTACTTGTGGAACTGCAAATTGAAAACTGATGGGTGATACAAGGCCATATGATAAGTTGAGGATACATTTTGGGGAGCATCCATTGGTTCTACCAATTTTCTTGTATGTAATTGATATCAATTGTATTTTCACCAAAGTCGATCATCTGCACCGTTTGCGGTGCTCTTGTTATATCTACTTTCATGGAAAGGAATTTTGGAATAGTATTTGAGGTCACTGGGGTTAATGTCAAAAAAGAAATGAGAAATTTGGCAGATCGCTGTTACTAAATGTAGAAAAAATAGTAATTGCCAAGGTCACTTAGACCTGATCTATGTGATGTGGATTGCATTTGTTACAATGCCTTGTTTTAGTAGAAAATATTTATTAGGCTTTGATTTTGAATTGTTGTTTTAATGAGATCAGTATTAAGGTAGTTTGATATACATGTTATTGCAGAGTCAACAATGAGATAGAGGTGAGCATGGATGCAGGCTGGCAGAAAACAAAGTGTGGAACGTCATATGACAGTTTTTCAGGTATGTTTAAAATAACAGTAATATCCAAAGAAAATACTAATTGAAATATAGTTTTAATAAGGAAATATTTATACTGAAAGGAAAAAGAATCGCATAAAGGGTATTGCCGCTATATATATTGTATGTTTAATATGCTACTGCTAATCGAATGGTACTGGGCGATATTAGGCCCGTCGTATATTAAGCGAAACTTCAACATTTATGAATTTCATGTAAGAAAGTATACTTTGATTAAAAGGTCTACTACATGACAAAGTTGTCCTTTCTGTAATTATTTTTAGCGTCATTCTGTACAAAAACACGTTGAGATATATCTGGAATATTATGTGGTATTAGGTGTGTATAATAGTTTAGTATAGGCATTTTTTTTATTATGCGTTTCTCTTTCCTTTCAGTATATGATATTGAAGCAGAAACATGAAAAGACATATTTATCCACTTTTAAAATTACTTTTAGCACAATGCTACGTTGGTTTCAAACAAGAATTAACCATCGTCTTCTTTCAACACAGCATTATGTACATCAAATAAAAAAAGCAGAAAACTCTTTTTGCCACTTCTGCCACCAACATGAGACTGTTGTTCGTATGTTTTGGGCCTGTGCCATAGCATAGACCAAGGACACATAGGAAACATATGTAACTAATGTAATACTAGTATACCAGTGCCATAGCATAGATCAAGAAAATCCTTGTTGGCACCTGGAAAATCTTCATATGGTCATTTTGTCTGCCAACATTTTGTGACCGTTATCAAAGTAAATGATAGATCATGTGCAACACTAGGTTGAATATGTGCACCTGAAACAAAAACAACAATCGACGCACTTCATGCAAATAGTATTATTTGACCTAACATTGAAACATAGCACATACTTGGAAAACATAGGAAGCATACGTAACTGGTGAATTAACAGTATACCAGTGCCATAACATAGACCTAGAAAACATCGGAAGCATATGTAATTAGTGTAATACCAGTATACCAGTGTAAGATAGCATATACCCAGAAAACATAGGAAGTATACGTAACTAGTGTAAGACCATTATACCAGTGTAACAGATAACACCCAGAAAACATAGGAAGTATACATAACTAGTGTAAGACCATTATACCAGTGTAACATAGATAACACCCAGAAAACATAGGCAGCATACATAACTAGTTTAATACCATTATCCCAGTGCCATAGCATAGAACCAGAAAGCATCTGAATCATACATAACTGGTGTAATACCAGTGTAACATAGATAGACCCAGAAAACATTTTGTGCTGCTTAAAGTGGTATATCACTTAAGCCGGTGCTAGGCGTCATGAGAGGTGTTGCATCTTATACTTACAATACAGCTCACGCAAACTCCACACTTCACTCTTTCACGCCGAGTGAGGAATTTACAAATTGCGTTTTGATATAAAACTTTGAGTGGGAATCAGCTAGGCGAAATGCTCTCGACGTACTTAAGCCATGATACTTCGCGTAGACAAACTCGGAGTTCTCCGAGTCGAACTGTACCTCTCATGAACAGACTCGATAAACCCGAGTCTACTACTTTTCTCTCTTGTTTGTTGCTTTCAAGGGATCACCTTTTCAGTATATATTATCAGTATGTCATTAGCATAGACCCAGAAAACATGGGAAGCATACGCAAGTGGTGTAATACCAGTATAACAGTGTAACATAGCATAGACCCAGAAAGAATTGGAAGCCTACAAAACTAGTGTAATACCAGTATATTCATGTAACATAGCATAGCCTCAGAAATCATAGGAAGCATATGTAACTACTGTAATACTAGTATCCCAGTGCCATACTATACACACAGAAAACATGGGTAGCATGTAACTAGTGTAATTCAAGATAGTTTATTTCATACAAAAGGCCATAGGCCCATGAGTACACAAATGCTTATTTAACAATATACAAAATATCAATAGGTGGTTATACAGTATACATAGTAACTATTATCAAGTGATTAAGCATGGTTCAACTGAAGTATACTTGTTATAGCAATGAAGTATTCATATACTCCTATCAAATGTAGGTATATACATAGAAATATGAACTAAATATGATTTTAGAATTTGAGCTGACGAGGAGAATCTTATGTATTATTATACAATAATTCATTACGTATTTTAAAACTTTCAAAAACATACATGGCAAGGTTTCTTTCTATGCGTACATTGTTATTGTTCATGAGTTCAGTAAACTTCAGAATATTAGGATGCTTCCAGTAGTATGGTTTGATATCTTTTAAACGCAGTTCTTTGTACATTGTGCATTCAAACAAGAAATGGAATTCATCCTCGAGATTGTTACATAACTGACATTTACGTTCATGTAGTGGTAGTTTTTGTGGTTTGTGCCATCTCCCCGTCTCTACTTCAAGACGGTGAGATGACACTCGTAATCTGCTTAAAGCACATCTGAATTTTCTTAAATTTACATTTTCTAAATACGGTTGAAAGCGAAATTCTGAAAACAATACGTATGTCCTAGCATGGGTTGAGTTCGCTAATTCTTCATTCCAACTTTGAATAAATGTATCCTTTAATCGTTGTTTAAAAATTGACATAAAACCTATTTTATTTCCAACGCCATGGAATAACCAGACATGATTAAAACCAAGTTTATCAAAAATATATTTAACTTGACTTGCCCAATTTTGTTTGTTAGGATATTTTGCCATATCATCTAACATCATATTATACACAATGGTTATGTACTTTGTATCATTGCTCCCAACAATCTTAAACCAAAAGTTTATAATTCTATGAATTCTATAATTAATGAGTGACTGTCTTCCTAGTTCTCCATAAATATAGTTATTCTGCGTCTGTATTTTTACACCTAATAAATTTTTACAAAATGATAAATGTGTTCTCTCTATTTCATCTGCTTTCGCAAACCCCCATACCTCACATCCATAGTTCAATATAGGCAATATCAATTTATCAAATAGACTCAACATGTGAGATACTGACAAATTTGTAAATTTATAAGTATATTTCTTTAACTGGAATATGGCTTTAAATGCTTGCCCACTTAGAGTGTTAAATGTTTTTACAAACGACCCTCCGGTAGAAAACACAACACCTAGATAAACAAATGTATTAACAATATCAATAGCAACTTCACCATACTTAAAATTTAAACCCCTTGGCAATAGGCCTCCTTTTCTAAAAATCATGACCTTCGTTTTATTTACATTAACCATTAATTTCCATCTATTACAATATTCATAAAGCAAATCCAAACCCTGCTGTAAGCCTTTTTCCGTTTCAGACATGATGATAATATCATCCGCGTACAATAATAAAAATATTTTCAACATTCCAGTGTCAATGCCATTATACCCATTTAAAGCAAAATGTTCTTCCAAGTCGTTAATATACATCGAAAATAAAAATGGCGAAATACTCTCTCCTTGACGTACCCATAAATAGCATGTAAATGCATCTCCTAGTTGGTTTTCATACTTAACTCTTGATTTTACATTTTCATACATAGCTTTAACAATATCAATCATTTTCCCTCTGACGCCATATTTCAATAATTTGTACAATAATATATCTCTAACAACATAGTCAAAAGCCTTAGTAAAGTCAACAAAAACCGAATATAGTTTTTTATTTTCACAAATAATATGATTTATCAGCCCATGCAATACAAAAATATTATCAATAGTTCCCATATTTTTGCGAAAACCAGCCTGTGCTTCAATATATACGTTATATTTTTCGGCCCACTCATTTAATCTAGTATTTAGAATTCTTGTAAATAATTTACCCAGCGTACTCAGTAATGTTATTCCTCTATAATTTTCAACTGTATTTATATCACCCTTTTTATGCAGTGGGACTATGTAGCCCTCGGACCAATTTTCCGGGAAATACCCATATGAAAACAATAAGTTAAATAATTTATGTAAATAAGGTATTAATGTGTCAATGCCGTATTTAAAAAATTCATTCAATAACAGATCTGGCCCACCACTGCGACCAGTGCGTATCTGTGTGCATGCTTTGATAATTTCTGGAAGAGAAATTTCAATATTTAATTCTTCAAACATAATATGTAATTCGCCTTGAATATATTGTCATTAAAATATAACACATCTTCATCAGGTTGAAAAAATACACTCTCGGGGTCATTTATAGATTTAAAATATTCCGAGAACTTTGTGGCACTCAATGTAGTAGACTTTTTTTCGGTACATATATTTTTCAACATCCTCCAATACTCTTTCGCATTATCTAAACAAGTATACCCGTGTAATATAGCATAGCCTCAGAAATCATAGGAAGCATACGTAACTACTGTTATACTAGTATACCAGTGCCATACTATACACCAAGAAACCATGGGTAGCATACGTATCTAGTGTAATACCAGTATACCAGTGTAACCTAGAAAACCCCCAGAATGCTCCGGCAGCATGCATAACTAGTGTAATAACAGTATACCTGTGTAACATAGCATAGATTCAGAAAACAGGAAGCATACATAACTAGTGTAATACAACTTCATGTATACTAGTGTCTTATATAGGTCCAGAAAACATAGGCAGCTTATGTAACTAGTACAATACCAGTTCCGTAGCATAGACCCAGAAACCATTTGTAACTAGTGTAATAAGTATAACAGTGTAACCTAACAGATTCAGAAAAGATAGGAATTGACTTGAATTGGATTTTATAGTCGCACCAACAGCTAAGGTCATATGGCGACTTTCCAGCTTCTACTGGTGGAGGAAGACCCCAGGTGCCCCTCCGGGCAATTTTCGTGCACGGGCGGGCACGTGGGTAGAACCACCGACGTTCCACAAGCTAACTGGATAGCTTCTTCACATAAAGATTCCTAGGCCCCTGAGGGATCGAACCTACAACGGTGAGGGGCAAGTGATTTCAAGTCAGAGACGTTAACCACTCGACCACGGACGCCCCAGAAAAGATAGGAAGTGTACATAACTTCTATAATACCAGTATAGCACTACATTGTATAGACCCAGAAAAGAAAAGAAGCATAACTAGTTTAATACCAGTATACCATTTACATAGCAGCCAGGGCCTTCCCCAGCCATTTATTGCGTAGCGGCACCGCGATCCCTTAACTTCTGAAACAGACATGCCGCGATCCCTTGTTCATGCCGAGATCGTAAATCCAATAGCGCGACGCCTTAAAATATCAAAGATTTCCCCCATTTACACAGTCTAAGTTAATGCGCCTCAGGTAATATCGATCGATAATTAGGTCAGTAGCTGCCAAACTGGACTACACTGGTTTACTGTGTACTTGCTGCAAGCACTTTTTGCAAGTGAATACACAAACAGACGACGCGTGTTGTTTGCACCCTTGCTTCTATAATTGGATTTATATTGGTGGTAATTACTTAATAGCCCTAGTGAATAGAAAGTTAAGGATATAAAATAAAAGTTGATTAACAATATCTTGAATTTGAGATTTGTTTGCCCTGTTGGATGATTCATTATGGCGGATAATTTGAATGAGTGACAAACTCAGACAATTTTTAATTGATTGTAATTAGAAATTACAGGATCGCAGCTTACTGCATCAGCAAGTTTGATTTCTTGGAAACAGTGGAGGTTTGGCACGGAGAGAAGATTCGACGCTCTTCACTATGAGCTATTGCTAAATGAACATAAATGTGCTAAGAACTGTAACTTTTTTAAACTTTGATGTAAATGATAAAATGTTTAGTTTTTTTATTGATAAATAGGTGAAATAATTGAGCTGGTGGTGCTAAATGAACATAAATGTGTTAAGAACTGTAATCTAAAGTTGAATTTTTTAAACTTTGATATAAATGATAAAATGGTGCTCTTTAGCTCTACTGGCCGAAGGCAAGCAGAGCTTATGGGATGCCGAGTTGTCCGTCCGTCGTCCGTCCGTCGTTAACTTTTGTCTCGTTAAGACGATAGGGCCTTCATTTTTCATCCGATCTTTACTAAACTTTAACAGGTTGTTAATATCAATGAAAGCTCGGATGAGTTCGAAAACCAGCCACATCGGAAAAGTAACAGCGGAGTTATGGCCCTTGATTTAGTTCAAAATGCTATATTGCTATATTTTGCCTCGTTAAGACGATAGGGTCTTCATTTTTCATCCTATCTTTACCAAACTTTACCACATTGTTAATATCAATGAAAGCTCAGACAAGTTCGAAAACAGCCAGATCGGACCAGTAACAGCAGAGTTATGGTCCTTGATTTAGTTAAAAATGCTATATTTTGCCTCGTTAAGACAATAGGGTCTTCTTTTTTCATCCTATCTTTACCAAACTTTACCACATTGTTAATATCAATGAAAGCTCAGACAAGTTCGAAAAACAGCCAGATCGGACCAGTAACAGCAGAGTTATGGTCCTTGATTTAGTTAAAAATGCTATATTTTGCCTCGTTAAGACGATAGGGGCTTCATTGTTCATCCGATCTTTACCAATCTTTATCAGATTGTTGATATCAATGAAAGCTCGGACAAGTTCGAAAACCAGCCATATCGGATTAGTAAAAGTGGAGTTATGGCCCTTGATTTAGTTAAAAGTGCTATATTTTGCCTCGTTAAGACGATAGGGGCTTCATTGTTCATCCGATCTTTAGGCTGCGTACAGCTAAATATAGCCTGGGTTAAGCCCCGCCTTTTGTTGTGTACGATTCAGTACAGAAGTGAAAGTTCACAGAGGTCAGCAGATATAACTTCTAAATATTCAATATGCATTTTCAGGAAGGATAAACTATAGGTAAAATAATCCCCATCAGCTAGGATCATTAAATTAAATAAAAAAATATTTTTTCATGTTTTTGAAAATTTAACATCCATTGAAATTGCATGTCAATATTCAGTGCGGAGTCAATAGTGTTTGTAAACACAGACATGTGCAGATAGGTTGAGCTGGAAAAGTTGTCTTTTTGGCACTTTCAAAGGCTTTGTGATGGAAATATCTATGAAATAAGGTAATTTAAAGAAAATCTAGTGTATAATTCTTCAGATATTAGCTGACAGGTGCAACAGGAAGTCTATGGGAAAGTATTTAGTTTTCTGCAACCTAAAGGACTTCCCTGGGAATTCCCTATATCACGTGCTGTCCTGCAAGTCTTTAATGCTGTACACATTTATTATGGAATTGAGTTTGGAACAATTTTGGGGAAGGGTAAATGTGCATCTGTATGGCAAAAAAGCCTTATTTAATCAAGGCATTTACAGTTGTATTGTCTGGACAGGGGCCTCCAGCAGAAACTATGGGCAAATCAGGGTTTCATGGCCAAATGGGGCACACACCATTGAGGGTGTTCATCGTGTGGCCTTCATGGCTGCCCACAGGATTATGAGGGATGAAATGAATCACCATGATAGCATGGGAAGTGTTTTAGAGGTGTCACACCTGTGTCATAACTCAAAATGTATCAATTCTGCTCATTTAGTGCTTGAGAGCCATTCAACCAACAATGAGCGAATGGCTTGTAAGCAGCAAAAGCGCTGTTTGAAATTACATGTACCACACTGCCTTATTTGAACCGTGGAATTTAATAGAGGTAGGCATGATATAAGAATGCTACTTATAATGAAAGTATTGACCGACTGAAATTAATTCAGTGTCGCCTTAATTACCTAATTTTGCATAGTTGTGTTCACGAGTCGTTTTTTTCTCGAGTTTTACAGGAAGGAGAATATTTTTTTTATATTTTATTTCTTCCTGGAATTCTCGATACAGTTTGTACATTTCTTTCTTAGTTCTACTTCTGTTTGCTTTGTATTGTTTTGACTTTTTATAAATCTTATCTTTAATATTAGCTATTTGTTTGACTTTAAGAGCATGCGCGACACTAGAACCACATTTTATAGAGCTACCCACCGCGTTGCATAGTTTGTAGATTGATTCACCCGGACCATTATTAACTGCATGAACAGAACTGTGCGCCCGCCCGATGACATTCTTGGAAAATGTTACATTTTTGGGTAAAGATCGCCTCTGACTACGATTACTGCCTACTACCTTTTGCGTGTTTGAATTTAATTTGGTTTTTTCAAGCATACTGGGGCCGAGTCGATAATTTACACATTTTCTAACTAGACTTTCGCTTTCAGGGGAGGGAAATAATTTGAAACTGGGTTGTAGAAAAGTGCTTTTCTGTAGCCATGTGGCAGTACTGTCATGCATGCAAACAAAGGAATATCGAGCACAATGTTCATGGTTGCCATGGTAGCAATGTACCACAGAATCACGGGCATAACTTAAAACAGACCTGGTTTTGGCAAAGTCACCAGCATGTGTTTTCATCGCCTGCTCAAATTCAGCTTGACATCTTTGTGAGAGGTCGTTTGCGAAATTGTTTTGAAGTTTTTGTTTCTCCAGTTTAGTACTGGCTGGCATCAAAGAGTTTAACTCTGATAAATTTTGCACAAACTTCCTGTGATTCTGGGATACATGCCTCGTATCAAGTAAAGACTTGGGTTCAGTGTTAGTGGCACCGCTGTTAAATAATCTAACTGCTGCCCTATAAGCGGACGAGTCGGGATCAGTGGTTATATATTCCAATTCCAGGCCATCACTTGAGAGATCAGTAAAGCATTCCATGGCCCATTTCTCTTCGTTGCCAATATTAGTTGTCATTGGAATGTTTGCTGAACATTCTCCCATGTGATGGCCTGGAAGTGAATCTAATTTATGTTTACGATTGCTGCATAATTTATTTTTGGTGGCTACAGCAATTATTTGATTTGTATCTGTCAAATTCTCCGCAACAAGGTATGTAGTCTGTGTTGCAGGCTGAAATGGCGTCTTTCCTATACCCGAGTATATGCCATTGTTATAAACGCCATCACATTGCGCGTTTATTATATTCACCGGTGCCCCTCGCATTGTATTTATTTCCTTTAATTGATTTCGCCTTTGCTTCATATCATTTATGTTAGTTTCTTCAATTATTTTGCCAACTTCATTCGCGGTCTTCTGCATTCCAGCACGCGATGGCGGAGGGAGGTTAATGCTACAGCACAGCTTAGCAAAGCTAGTAGCTGCGATTGGCATTTGAGTCAGCCCCACTTGTAGGCCCCGGTTTATTGCAGCTGTACGTCTCCCGCGACCGACGGTGAGTATTTCTTCAAACAGATTATGCATGTCTGATTTATATGCACATATATCACATATGGCCTGTTCTCTCCAGCCAAGTCCCCGTCTCTGCTCCGCTGCCAGGTTCCAACTCAGGAACCCTTGACAGGCTGGAGAGAACTTCCCGTGGTCGCGGAAGACCTGGTTCCACATTTCAGCATTTTTCTTAACATTTACAATCCTGTACGTTTCGTTCTCAGACCTGAAGTGACACAAAAATATTTTGCGAACTATAAAATAGGTACATAATGGTACGGCGCATAACATGCAAGGGTAAAATAATAATAATAATAATAATAATAATAATAATATTAATAATAATACTACTACTATTAATAATAATAATAATAATAATAATAATAATAATAATACAATAAAGTTAATGATATTAAGGCCGCTAATGAAAATGATATGGAAGATAATAATTATGAGAATGAAGATAATGATAATGAAGATAATGAAGATAATGATAATGAAGAAGAAGATGATGATGATGATGATGATGATGATGATGATGATGATGATTAAAAATAATGATGAAAATAATGATAAGTAATAAATGATGATAATGAAAATAGTATTCATAGTAAGCAAGATAATAATAATAATAATAATAATAATAATAATAATAATAGCTTATAATAATGATGATGATGATGATGATGATGATGATGATGATGATGATGATGATGCAAAAGATAATGGATGGAGATAATTCTATAACAAAGATAATGATAATAAAGATAATAAAAATAATAATGATAATAATAGTAATGATAATATTAATTGCTTACTTTGCATTGGACTCTGCACTTTCGAATACGTCGGGCTTAGGGTCCTTCTTTGGGCGTAGTAATTTATTGGGGTTGCCTGGAAGTTCGTTTTTTTTTACGTTTTCAAAAATCTCCCTGCTTAAGCGCACATAATTTGATCGCACATTTTCGGGGCTTCTTTGCAATGAAGTTCCCTTATTGTAAGGCACTCTTCCTTTTTCAAACCTATGTAAGGTTGCATAGTCAAAATCTTTTTTTTTAAAAGTCATTATTAGGAATCCTCTTTTGAGACTGTCTAGTATGTTGCAAATCTTGTTTATACTGCAACCTAGGAGCACACAACACATGCTTATCTTGTTTATGTTCATTTCCATTTGGCGTACAAAGACACTCAATGATGTCATCAACATTGCAATGGGACGTCACGTCAACAAACAAAACCATGACGCCACATGACGTTTTGGCGTGCACATGCCCTGCTGGCAACTTATGTGCTGTAGTAATTGCCTTCATAATCATGGCAATTATCTGTTTGTGTTGATAAATAGATTAATAAACTTGACTTTTTTGTTATTTTCATGTTCTAATTGTATTGGATTGGTTTCTTTTAACCCTTAATCCAATGATTTTCCATATATACTCAATAAGGAGGGGGGGTACTTTAGAAAATCAATTGAAAATATAAATATTTATATCATTTTGACATATATATATATATTTTTGTGAATAAAACACTCTGATGTATAAAATCAAACAAGAATATAGGCAATTTAAACAGATTTTATTGAGTTGCAACAAGATTAAAGTGTTGAGAAATCTTAAAAACAATTATTTCAGTCTGCTTTCACTTGAGAACAGCATGTTGACAAAGAAATAAACTAAACATTTATTTTTTGGTACAATGCAGTCTTCATATTTGTTATAGATGTTGACATAGGGGTACTAATTGTAAAAACAAGGCACATTGGTCATGGTATTTGAAATAAAGTTTTGGTATAGGCTGCGTACAGCTAAATATAGCCTGGGTTAAGCCCCGCCTTTTGTTGTGTACGATTCAGTACAGAAGTGAAAGTTCACAGAGGTCAGCAGATATAACTTCTAAATATTCAATATGCATTTTCAGGAAGGATAAACTATAGGTAAAATAATCCCCATCAGCTAGGATCATTAAATTAAATAAAAAAATATTTTTTCATGTTTTTGAAAATTTAACATCCATTGAAATTGCATGTCAATATTCAGTGCGGAGTCAATAGTGTTTGTAAACACAGACATGTGCAGATAGGTTGAGCTGGAAAAGTTGTCTTTTTGGCACTTTCAAAGGCTTTGTGATGGAAATATCTATGAAATAAGGTAATTTAAAGAAAATCTAGTGTATAATTCTTCAGATATTAGCTGACAGGTGCAACAGGAAGTCTATGGGAAAGTATTTAGTTTTCTGCAACCTTTACCAAACTTTATCATATTGTTAATACCGTTGAAAGCTCGAACATGTTCGAAAACCAGCCATATTGGACCAGTAACAGCGGAGTTAAGGCCCTTGATTTAGTTAAAAATGCTATATTTTGCCTCGTTAAGACAATAGTGTCTTCATTTTTCATCCGATCTTTAGCAAACTTTATCAGATTGTTAATAACAATGAAAGCTCGATCATGTTCGAAAAACATTCATATCGGACCAGAAACAGCGGAGTTATGGCCCTTGATTTAGTTCAAAATGATATATTTTGCCTCGGTAAGACGATAGGGCCTTCATTTTTTATCCGATCTTTACCAAACTTTATCAGATTGTTAATGTCTATGTAAGCTTGGTCAAGTTTGAAAACCAGCCAGATCGAACCATAAACAGCAGAGTTATGGCCCTTGATTTTGTTAAAAATGCTATAATTTGCCTAATCATACGATAGGGCCTTCATTTTGCATCTGATCTTTGCCAAACTTTAGCAGATTTTATGACTTTCTTTTTTACGTTATTATTTTTATTTATTTTTAAATTTTCTTATTTTTTATTTTTTTATTATTTTTTTTTAATTATTTTTTGCTTTTATTTATTTATTTTTATTTTTTATTTTTTTTATCTCTATGTTGGACTAGTCGGACCAGTAACAGAGGAGTTATGGCTCCTGATTTAGTTAAACATGCCATATTTTGCCTCATTTATACGGTAGGGCCTTCATTTTTCATCCGATCTTTACCAAACTTTACCAGATTCTTTAGTTATGGCCCATGATAAAATTAAAATGCTTTTTTTTTGCTCGGTTTTTCAAAAAAACTTAAATGGCAGTCAGTCGCTTCATTGATGTTATAAGAGCCGTGTTAGCCAGTAGAGCGTCTACAGGCCCTCTTGGGCCTCTTGTTTTATTGATAAATTGGTGAAATAAATAAATAATATCACATTAAAATGAAACTTTTAGTGCATTTTTATTTCATTTCATATGATGCCAGATATATGCCAAATGTCTTATTTTCATCGGTCAAAAAAAAAAGGGGACACCCCCTTCCCGCGCCCTTCCCCCATTTAGTCGTCCGCACTTTTGCCCCTACTCCTTAAAAAATTCCTGGGGAAGGCCCTGTAGCATATAAACCTAGAAAACAGGTAGCAGACGTAAATAGTATACCAGTGCCATAGCATAGACCCAGAAAACATACATAAGTAGTGTAATACCAGTATACCAGGGATATAGCATAGGCCCAGATAACATATCAAGCATATGTAATACCAGTATGCCAGTTCAACTTAGTATCGACCTAGAAAACATAGGATGCATATATAACTAGTGTATTAACTGTTTATTAGTACATAGCATAGACCCAAAAACATTTAATAATATTAACAATATACCAGTGCCATAGTATATACACAGAAAACAGAACGGATACATAACTAGAATAATACCAGTATGCCAGCGCATAGTATAGAATCAGAAAACATTGGAAGCATATATAACTAGTGTAATTCCAGTATACCATTGGCATAGCATAGACCCAGAAAACATAGGATGCATATGTAACTAGTGTAATACCAGTGTGCCACGGCCCAGTAACAGCATATACCTAGAAACATAGGACGCATATGTAACTAGTGTAATACCAGAGTGCCAGTAACATATCATAGACCCAGAAAGCATAGGAAGCATACATAACTAGTTCTTTGCCAATGCCATAGCATAAACCCGGAAAACGTAGTTAGTATACGTAAAAGGTCTAATACTAGTAGGGAGCATGCATAACAGTGTAATACCATTATACCATTATATAGGATACACCCAGAAAACATAGGAAACATACCTAACCAGTTTAATACCAGTATACCAGTGCCATACCATAGATTGCATTTGGGGTCAAGGTCACTGTTACTAAAAATAGGAAAACGGTTTCTGCTCATTAACTTCAGTTAGGAATGAGATATTGGAATGAAACTTTATGGGTAGCTAGCTTACATGAAATGGTAGATTGGGATTGCATTTACATGAAAAGGAAGCTTGGTATTGCATTTGGGGTCACTGGGGTCAAGGTCACTGTTAGTAAAAAATAGAAAAATGGTTTTTGCTCAGTAACTTCAGTTAGGAATGAGATATTGGAATGAAACTTTATGGGTAGCTAGCTTACATGATTTGGAAGATTCGGATTGCATTTGGTATCACTGTGGTCAAGGTGAAGGTCACTGCTAATAAAAATAGAAAAGTGGTTGTCTCTTAGTAACTTCAGTTAGGAATGAGATATTGGAAACTTTATGGGTAGGTAGCTTATATGAAAAAGAAGCTTAGGATTGCATTTGGTTTCACTGTGGTCAAGGTGAAGGCTAATAAAAATAGAAAAATGGTTGCCGCTCAGTAACTTCAGTTAGGAATGAGATATTGGAAACTTTATGGGTAGGTAGCTTATATGAAAAAGAAGCTTAGGATTGCATTTGGGGTCACTGGGGTTAAGGTTAAGGTCACTTCAGTTATGAATGAGATGTTGGAATGAAACTTTATGGGTAGGTAGCTTTCAGATAGTTAATTAGGCATTATACGCTTCTAAATTTAACAAGCTACCTAATGCAGTAACACATTACAATGCTGTTACGTAACATTATGCATTTACATGTTCATGTGTCACTTTATCTAAGGAGAAAATTAATTATCCTACAAAAAAACAACTTTTTTCACACTGACCGGTATGGGACATTGTATTGCATACAATACTTCTTGTTTTATTTGACGTCAAACGTCGCCACCAGCAGCCACCTTTGTTTACACAAGTTATACTGGCTTTCAATGAAAACACACTAGTAGATTATATTGGTGTTACATTTTATTGCTGAATTAATTTAAAATAATTTATAACAATATGTGCATATTTAGAAATTGAAGTATATTAACCATTACAAGGACTGATTGTTAAAATCTCTTAAATATGGTGTATAATGTTCAATTGAAGTCGGACGGGTAGAAAACAAAGGTCACACATATTAATACCGGGTATGTCTAGCATTTTAACATTGCTAGGAATTTATTCCGACATTACTTCATTCCAGTCTATAATACAACAACTACAAATGACAGAAGCATCCACCGGGTTCCTGCAACAACTACAACAGGCAACAGTGAACGCTGGGTACCTAAAGCAACTACAACAGGAACTGTGTCCAGCGGGTAGCTACAAAAGCTATAACTGGCAGGAGTGTATACCCGGTACTTGCAACAACTACAACTGGCAGGATTGTCCACTGGGTACTTACAACAACTGCAACTTACGACTTTTCACCAGGTACCTACAACAACTAAACCAGGCAGATGTTTCCACTGGGTACCTACAACAACTGCAGCATATAACTTTTCACCGGGTGCCTAGAACTAAACCAGGCAGATGTTTCCACTGGGTACCTACAACAACTGCAACGTATGACTTTTCACCGGGTACCTACAACTAAATCAGGCAAATGTGTCCACTGGGTATCTACAACAACTGCAACATACGACTTTTCACCGTGTACCTACAATTAAACCAACCAGATGTGATCACCGGGTACCTGCAACGACTACAAGATACAAATTTTCACTGGGAACCAACAACTAAACCAGGCAAATGTGTCCACCGGGTATCGACAACAACTGCATCAGATGACTTTTCACCGTGTACCTTCAACTAAACCAGGCAGATGTGTCCACCAGGTATTGACAACAACTGCAACATACGACTTTTCGCCAGGTTCCTAAAACTAAACCAGGCAAATGTGTCCACCGGGTATCGACAACAACTGCAACATATGACTTTTCACCGGGTACCAACAACTAAACCAACCAGATGTCTCCATTGGGTATCTACAACAACTACAACATACGACGTTTCACCAGGTACCAACAACTAAACCAGGCAGATGTGTCCACTACGTATCGACAACAACTGCAACATACAACTTTTCACCAGGTTCCTACAACTAAACCAGACAGATATGTCCACCGGGTATCAACAACAACTGCAACATTCGACTTCACCAGGAACCTACAACTAAATCAGGCAAATGTGACCACTGGGTATCTACAACAACTGCAACATACGACTTTTCACCATGTACCTACAACTAAATCAGGCAAATGTGTCCACTGGGTATCTACAACAACTGTAACATACAACTTTCTACCGTGTACCTTCAACTAAACCAACCAGATGTGTCCACCGGGTATCTACAACAACTACAACATACGGCTTTTCACCAGATACCAACAACTTAACCAGGCAGATGTCTCCACTGGGTACCAACAACAACTGCAACATACAACTTTAAACCGGGTACCTACAAATAACCAGGCAGAGTTGTGTCCACCGGGTACCTGCAACAACTACAAATGACAGAAGCAGTCACCGGGTTCCTGCAACAACTTCAACAGGCAACAGTGAACAATGGGGTACCTTAAAAAAACTACAGCAGGCAGCAAGAGTGTCCAGCGGGTACCTACAACAACTACAACAGGCAGAAGTGTCTACCAGGTACTTGCAACATCTACTGCTGGCATGAATGTCCACCGGGTACCTACAACAACTACAACATATGACTGATCTATGTTGTACCTACAACAACTACAAGGGATGTCCTACGAGAACCTACACCACCGGGTACCTACAATTCACAACAATGTCCACCGTGTACTTGAAACAACTACAACTGGCAACAGTGAGCACTGGATACATACAACAACTTCAACTGACATCAGTGTCCACTGGGTACATACAACTGGTAACATTGTCCAATGGGTACCTTCAGTGACTACAACTGACAACAGTGTCCACCGGGTACCTACAGCAACTATAATAGGCAACAATGAGCATACAACAACAACAAGAGGCAACAGTGAGCACCGTGTACCTACAACAGCACTACAAGAGGCAATAGTAAGCACTGTGTACCTACACTACAAATGGCAACATTATCAATGTGTACCTACAGCAACTACAAGAGGTAACAATGAGCACCACATACCTACAATTACAAGAGGCAACAGTGAGCACCATGTAGCTACTACAACTACAAGAGACAACAGTGAGCACCATGTAGCTACTATAACTACAAGAGGTAACAGTGAGCACCGTGTACCTACAACAACAACTAGCTACAATAACTACAAGAAGCAATAGTGAACACATGGTACCTACAACAGGCAACAGTGAGCACCAGATACCTACAATAACTACAAGAAGCAATTGTGAACACCGGGTACCTAATCAGGCAACAATGAGCACCAGGTACCTACAATAACAAGAAGCAATAGTGAACACAGGGTACCTGCAACAGGCACCAGTGATCACCAGGTACCTACAATTACTACCAGAAGCAAAAGTGAACACAGAACACCTGCATCTGGCAACTGAGCACCAGCTACCTACAGCAACTAGATGAGGCAGCCGTGAGCAACGCATACCTACAACAACTGAAACATGAAACAGTCATCGGGAACATACAACAGGCAACAGTGTTCATCATAAACCTACAACAACTATACCTAGCAATGGTCCAATGGTCATTGCAACAGTAAGCCCTGGGAACCTACAAGTGGATAAAGTGTCCAACGGGTACCTACAACATCTACAACAGGCAACAGTGAGCACAGGGTACCTACAACAACTTCAGCAGGCCACAGTGTCCATGGCGTACCTACAACAACACATGGGAACAGAGTCCACTGGGAACCTACAACTGTTAACTAGAAACAGTGAGCATCAGGTACCTACAATAGGCATTAGTGATCGCCGGTACCTAACACAACCTAACACAACTACAACTGGCAGAGGTGTCAAGCGGGTAACTACAACTGACAAAAGTGTCCACCCGGAACCTACAACTCCAATTGACAATTCATCGGTTATCTACATCTGCAACAGACAAAAGTGAGTACCGTGTACCTAGAACAACTGTAACACAGTAAACAGTGAGCACTGGATACCTACAAAAGTATTATAACTGGCAACAGTGTCCACAAGATACCTACAGTAATTACAACAGGCAACATTGAGCACAGGGTTTGTACAACTCGTATCTGTGTAAACCTGGCACCTAAAACAACTAAAACAGGCAACAGTAAACACTGGGTATGTACAACTCGTATACAGAGACCTACACAACAACTACAACAGGCAACAGTGAGCTCTGGGTACCTACAGTGACTACAACTGACAACAGTGTCCACAGGGTACATTAAACTATTACCGGCAACAGTGAGAACCGGGTACCTAAACAACAGTGAGCCCTGGGTACAATAACTACAACTGACAACAGTGTCCACCAGGTATATGTAACAACTACAACTGGCAACAGTGAACACCAGTTACTTACAACTGGCAACAGTGTCCACCGGATACCTACTACAACAGGGAACAGTGAGAACCGGGTATCTGCAGCAACAACAGTAGGCAACAGTGAGCACTGGGTACCTAAAACTGACAATAGTGTCCACTGGGTACCTAAAGCAGCTACAGCAGGCAACAGTGAGCACAGGGTACCTACAACAACAACTAGCAGAAGTGTCAACCATTTCCAACAACAACTACAACTGCAGAAGTGTCCGGCGGTAACATATAACAACAACAGGCAACAGTGATTTCCGGGTACCTGCAACAACTACTACAGGCAACAATAAGGACAGGGTTCCTGCAACTGGCAACAGTGTCCACCGGTTACTTACAACTACAAATGGCAACAGTGTCGACTTGGTGCATACATCTAGCAACAATGTCCACCGGATACCTACTTCAACAATCAACAGTGAGCATCGGGTATCTACAGCAACTACAACAGGCTCTAAGTGGAATCAGTATCAACTGGGTACAACAACTACAACAGGCAACAGGGAGTACCAGTACCTAAAACTGTCGACAGTTTCCACCGGGTACCTATAACAACTACAACAGGCATGAGCATCGGGTATCTACAACAACTACAGCTGCCAACAGTGTCCACTTGGTACCTGTAACTGGTATCAATGTGGTACCTACAATAACTACAGGCAACAATGAGCACTGGGTACCTATAACTAGCATCAGTGTCCACTGGGTACCTACAACAGGCAGACATGTCCACCCGGTACCTACAACATCTATAACTGACAGAAATGTCCACCGGGTACAATTAACAACTACAACAGGTAATGAGGACAACTGGCGACTGTGTCCACTGGGTTCCTACAACAAATACAACTGTCATCAGTGTCTATCGGGTACCTACAACAACAACTGCCCACAGTGTCTAGAATAAACATACAATGACTACAACTTGACCGTGTTCATCGGGTATCTACAACAACTACAGCTTGAGTACATTATGTGGAGTACTACTAATGGCGGAGTGACACAAGGGAGAAGATACACACTCTGGTGTATTGCTGATGTCGGGGTGACACAGAAGGTTGGAAATACACAATCCTGCTGATGTCTGGGTGACACAGATGGGAGAAGATATACTCAATATGAAGTACTACTGATAGTTGGTTAACACAGAATGGAGAAAATACGCGCTTTGTGGAGTACTACTGATGTCGGGATGACACAGAAGGGAGAAGATTCACACTCTGATATATTGCTGATGTTGGTGATACAGATGGTTGGAGATACACACTATTTGGAGTACTTCTGATGTCGAGGTGCTTCAGAAGGGAGACGATGCACACTATGTGGAGTACTACTGATGTCAGGGTGACACAGAATTGAGAATATACACATTATTTGAAGTACTGCTGATATCTGGGTGACACACATAGTGGAAGATTAACGCAATTTGTAGTAATACTGATGTTGGGGTGAAATGCAAGGGAAAAGATGCACACTGTGAAGTACTAATTGATGTTGGCATGACACAGAAGGAAAAAGATACACACATTGTGTGGAGTACTACTGATGTTGAGGTGACACAGAAGAAGTACTACTGGGGTCAGGGTGATGCAGAATGGAGAAGATACACACAATTTGGAGCACTACTGATGTTTGGGTGACAAAGAAGGGAGAAGATACACTCTATTCGGCATACTACTGATGTTGGCATGACACAGATGTGAGAAGGCACACTATGTGAAGTACTACTGATGTTGGGGTGACACAGGCTAGAGCACACTATGTGGAGTACTACTGATGTTGGGGTGATGCAGAAGGGAGAAGAAACACAGTATGTGGAGTACTACTGATGTTGAGGATGACACAGCGTGCTAAAGATATAGTCTACATGGAGTACTACTGATATCGGGGTTACACGGAATGGAGAAGATGCACGCTATGTGGAAAACTGTTATTGTCAAGGTGAAAAAGAAGCGAGAAGATACATGCTATGTCGAGTACAACTGATATGCCGGTGATACAAAATGGAAAAGATTTACACTGCGCAGTACCTGGTACCTACAAGAAGTACTATAAGAATTATCAATGAGCACCAGGTACCTACAAAAAGTTCTACAAGAATCATCAGAGAGCACTGGGTACCTACAAGAAGTATACGAGAATCATAAGTGAGCACCGTGTACCTACAAGAAATACTAAAAGAATTATCAATGAGCACCGTGTACCTACAAGATGTACTGCAAGAATTGTCAATGAGCACCGGGTACCTACAAGATGTACTGCAAGAATTATCAAGGAGCACCGGGTACCTACAAGATGTACTGCAAGAATTATCAATGAGCACCGTGTACCTACAAGATGTACTGCAAGAATTATCAATGAGCACCGGGTACCTACAAGATGTACTGCAAGATTTATCAATGAGCACCGGGTACCTACAAGATGTAGTGCAAGAATTATCAATGAGCACCTGGTACCTACAAGATGTACTGCAAGAATTATCAATGAGCACCTGGTACCTACAAGATGTACTGCAAGAATTATCAATGAGCACCTGGTACCTACAAGATGTACTGCAAGAATTATCAATGAGCACCGGGTACCTACAAGAAGTACTACAAGAATCATCAGAGAGCACTGGGTACCTACAAGAAGTACTACAAGAATCATCAGTGAGCACCGTGTACCTACAAGAAATACTAAAAGAATCATCAGAGAGCACTGGGTACCTACAACATGTACTGCAAGAATTATCAATGAGCACCAGGTACCTACAAGAAGTACTAAAAGAATAATCAGTGAGCTGGCACCTACCTACAAGAAGTACTACGAGAATCATCAATGAGCACCGCGGGGCCGGGTACCTGTAAGAAGTACTACAAGAATGTTGGTGTCCACTGGGTACCTTCAAGAAGTACTACAAGAATCATCAATGAGCACGGGTCCCTACAAGAAATACTACAAGAATCATCAGTGAGCACCCGGTACCTACAAAACGTACTATACGAATGATCAGTGAGCACTGGGTACCGGTAAGAAGTACTACAAGAATCAACAGTGTCCACCCGGTACCTACAAGAAGTACTTCAAGAATCATCAGTTTCAATCAGTTTCAATCAGTGTCCATCGGGTACCAACAGTGAGCAACCGGTACCTACAATAACTACAACAGTCAACGGTGAGAACATGGTACCTACATGTACAACAAGCAACGGTGTCCACTGGGTACCTACAACAATTACAATTGCCAACAGTTTACACTGGGTACCTACAATTGGCTACAATGTGCACCAGGTACTACAACCCCTAGAACTGGCAATGGTGTCCATGGAGTAAAAACTGTTTATATGTGGTATTTGGTGGTGATGGTATGGCTATAAGGGGATGATGGAGGACATATATTATCCTGCTTTTATCAAGGTAACTGTATGCAGGGTCAGGGAAATATAGAATTTTATTTTGAGATTCCTGTGGCCTTCCTGACAATGATTACAACTGACAACAGTGCACTGGATACCTAGGGAGACGATATACACAATGTAGAGTACTACTGATGTTGGGTTGACACAGACGGGAGAAGATACACACTATGTGGAGTTCTACTGATGTTGACGATGACAGATATGGTCTACGTGAAGTACTATTGATATCAGGGTGACACGGAATGGAGAAGATACACGCTATGTGAAATACTGCTGATGTCTTGGTGATGCAGAAAGGAGAAGATATACACTCTGTGAAATACTACTGATGTCAGGGAGACACAGAATGTAGAAGATAATTATACACTATGTGAAGTACTACTAATGTCAGGGAGACACAGAAGGGAGAAGATATACACTGTGTGGAGTGCTGCTAAAGTCTCGCTGACACAGAAGAGAGAAGATTTACACTATTTGGAGTACTACTGATGTCGGGTTAACACAGAAAAGAGAAGCAATACACTAAGTGGAGTACTACTGATGTCAGGGTGACAAAGAAAAGAGAAGATATACACTATTTTTAGTACTGCTGATGTTAGGGTGACACAGAAGAGAGAAGATGCCCACTATGTGGAGTACTACTGATGTCTCTGTGACACAGAAGAGGGAAGATACATTCTGTGGAATATTACTTATGTTGGGGTGATGCAGAAGGGAGAGGATGCCCACTATGTGAGTACTACTGATGTCTTGGTGACACAGAAGGGAGATGATGCCCACTATGTGAGTACTACTGATGTCTTGGTGACACAGAAGGGAGATGATTTACACTATGTGGAGTACTACACATAGTGCATATCTTCTCTTTTCTTCATCATCTCGACATCAGTAGTACTCCACATAGTGTGTATCTCCTCCCTTCTGTGTCACCGCAACATCAGTAGTACTCCACAGTGTATATTTCTCCATTCTTTGTCACCCCTAAAAGAGGTACTAATAGAACCATCAATGAGCATCGGGTACTGGTAAGAAGTACTACAAGAATCATCAGTGTTCACTGGGTACCTACAAGAAGTACTACAAGAATCATCAATGAGCACCGTGTACCTACCTACAAGAAGTTCTAAAGAATCATCAGTGTTCACTGGGTACCTACAAGAAGTACTGAAGAATCATCAATGATCACCGTGTACCTACCCACATGAAGAAGTACTACAAGAATCATGAGTGAGCACCGTGTACCTACAAGAAGTACTACACTAATGATCAGTGAGCAATGGGTACCTACAATAAGTACTGCAAGAAACATCAATGAGCACTGGGTACCTACAAGAAGTACTACAACAATCATCAGTGAGAACTGGGTACCTACCTAAAAGATGTACTGCAAGAATCATCAATGAGAACCTTGTACCTACAAGATATACTAAACGAATTATCAATGAGCACCTGGTACCTACAAGATGTACTGCAAGAATTATCAATGAGCACCGGGTACCTACAAGAAGTACTACAAGAATGATCAGTGAGCACTGGGTACCTACCTACAAGATGTACTGCAAGGATCAACAATGAGCACCGGGTACCTACAAGAAGTACTACAAGAATGATCAGTGAGCACTGGGTACCTACCTACAAGAAGTACTACAAGAATCATCAATGGGCACCGGGTACCTACAAGAAGTACTACAAAAATGATCAGTGAGCACTGGGTACCTACAAGAAGTACTGCAAGAATGATCAGTGAGCACTGGGTACCTACCTACAAGATGTACTGCAAGGATCAACAATGAGCACCGGGTACCTACAAGATGTACTGCAAGAATCAACAATGAGCACCAGGTACCGGTAAGAAGTACTACAAGATGTACTGCAAGGATCAACAATGAGCACCGAGTACCTACACAAAGTACTACAAGAATCATCAGTGAGCACCGGGTACCTACAAGATGTACTGCAAGAATCAACAATGAGCACCAGGTACCGGTAAGAAGTACTACAAGATGTACTGCAAGGATCAACAATGAGCACCGAGTACCTACACAAAGTACTACAAGAATCATCAGTGAGCACCGGGTACCTACAAGATGTACTGCAAGAATCAACAATGAGCACCGGGTACCGGTAAGAAGTACTACAAGATGTACTGCAATAATCAACAATGAACACCAGGTACCCGTAAGAAGTACTACAAAAATCAACAGTGTCCACCAGTTTCCTACAAAAAGTACTTCAAGAATCATCAGTTTCGATCAGTGTCCATCGGGTGCCTACAACAAGCAACGGAGAGCAACGGGTACCTACAATTACAACTGCCTACAGTGCGCATCAGGTACTACAATCCCTAGAACTGGCAATGGTATCCACGGAAGAAAAACTGTTATAGGTGGTATTTGGTGGTGATATAAGTATGGCTATAAGGGGCGAAGGGAGGACGTATATTATCTTGCTTTTATCAAGGTAACTGTATGCAGGGTCAGGGAAATATCAACATTTTATTTTGTGATTCCTGTGGCCTTCCTGACAATGACTACAACTGGCAACAGAGTGCACCAGGTATACCTAGGGAGAAGATATACATTATGTAGAGTACTACTGATGTTGGGTTGACACAGAAGGGAGAATATACACCCTGTGGAGTACTACTAATGTTGGGGTGACAAGGAAGAGGGAAGATATGCTTTGTGGAGTACTACTGATGTCCAGGTGATATAGAATGTTGAAGATATATACTATGTGGAGTGCTACTGATGATGGGTTGACATAGAATGGAGAAGAAACACACTGTGGAGTACTACTGATGTTGGGGTGACACGGAAGAGAGAAGATATACTTTATGTGGAGTACTACTTGGAGTACTACTGATGTTGGGGTGACACAGAAGGGAGAAGATATACACTATGTAGAATACTATCGATTGATGTCGGGGTGACACAGAAGGGAGAAGATAAACACTATGTGGAGTACTTCTGATGTCAGAGTGAAACAGAAGGCAGATTATATACTCTATGTGGAGTACTACTGATGTCGGGGTGACACAGACAGGAAAAGTTATACACTTTGTTTAGTACTACTGATGTCAGGGTGACACAGAAGGGAGAAGATATACACCTTGTGGAGTACTGCTGATGTCAGAGTGACACAGAAGGGAGAAGATATACACCTTGTGGAGTACTGCTGATGTCAGGGTGACACAGAAGGGAGAATATATACACCTTGTGGAGTACTACTGATGTCAGGGTGACACAGAAGGGAGAAGATATACACCTTGTGGAGTACTGCTGATGTCAGGGTGACACAGAAGGGAGAATATATACACCTTGTGGAGTACTACTGATGTCAGGGTGACACAGAAGGGAGAAGATATACACCTTGTGGAGTACTGCTGATGTCAGAGTGACACAGAAGGGAGAAGATATACACCTTGTGGAGTACTGCTGATGTCAGGGTGACACAGAAGGGAGAATATATACACCTTGTGGAGTACTACTGATGTGAGGGTCGGAATTATCAGAATTCTATTTTTAGATTTCTGTGGCCATCTATACAACTGCAACAAGCAACAGTTATCACCGAGTACCTGCAGCTGGCAACACTGTGCACCCGGTACTAGAACCCCTACATCTGGCAACGGGGTCCGCTGAGGAAAATATATATACATCACTAGTACTTCACATAGTGGTGAAGGCACGGCTGTAAGGGGAGGATGGAGGCCGTATACTTACTTTTATCAAGGTATCTTTATGAAGTGTTGTAATTATCAGAATTGTATTTTGAGATTTCTGTGGCCATCTTTTCAACTACAACAGGCAACAATAAGCAGCGAGTACCTGTAATCAGTGTGCACTAGGTACTATAACCCCTAGAACTGGCAACAGTGTCCACTGAGGAAAATATATATACATCAGTAGTGCTTCACATAGTGGTGTTTGGTGGTGAAGGTACGGCTATAGGGGAGGAAGGAGGCCGTATTTCATATTTTTACCAAGGTAACTTTATGTAGGGTTGAAATTATCAGAATTGTATTTTGAAATTTCTGTGGCCATCTTTACAACGACAACAGGCAACAATAAGCACCGAGTACCTACAATAGCAACAGTGTCCACCTATTACCAACCAACTACAACAGGCAATGGTGAGGTACTATAGGAGGCATCAGTGAGCACTGGGCACTGGGTATCTTCAGCTGGCGACAGTGTCCACCGGGTACCTACAGAAAGTACTACAAGAGGCATCGTTGAGCACTGGGTACCTTCAACCGGTGACGGTGTCCACCGGGTACCTAAAAAAGTGCTGCAAGAGGCATCAGTGAGCACTGGGTACCTACCTACAAGATGTACTGCAAGAATCATCAATGAGAACCGTGTACCTACAAGAAGTAACTGGCAATACTGTCCACAGGTAACGTACATATTTTGTTTTCTGTAGCAGGTTAACACACTTTGGGTAGGTAGACAAGTTTTAATCACAAAACTTTGGTCATTAGATTGGTAAATAATGTTTTGTGGGCGGCTTCAAACTCATGGATTCCGGGCAGTAACATCAGTTAGGAATGAGATATTGTGAACATGACATCTGTGTAGTGGCTTTTATATATAGAAAGGAATTGTGGAATAGCATTTGAGGTCACTTTACTTAATGTCAAAAGAGTATGAAATGAGAAATTTTACAGGTTGCTGTTACTAAACATTGAAAAAATAGTAATTGTCAAGGACCCTTAGACCCGATCATTGTGATTGCATTCGTTAGAATGTCTTGTTTTAGTTGAAAATAATTATTAATTTTTGATTTTGAATTGTTTATAGGTCTACTGTCTGAAGGCCATTAGAGCATATGGGATTGTGAGTTTTCCGTCATCCGTCCATTAACTTTCGCCTCGTTAACATGATAGGGCTTTCATTGTTCATCCAATCTTTTTCAAACTTTACCAGATTGTTGATATCAATGAAAGCTGGATTGCGTTAGAAAACCAGTCAGTTTGGACCAGTAATATCGGAGTTATGGCTTTGATTTAGTTAAATTGCTATATTTTGCCTCGTTAACGTGATAGGCCCTTCAAGCTCGGACGAGTTTGAAAAGCAGCCAGATCGGACCATTTGCACCGGAGTTATAACCCTTGATTTTCTGAAATATGCTATATTTTGGTCTCGTTAACATGACAGGGCCTTCATTACTCATTCAATCTTTTTCAAACTTTACACAATTGTTGAAATCAATGAATGTCAGACGAGTTTGAAAACCATCCAGATTGAACCATTTGCACTATAGTTACGGCCCTTGATTTAGTTGAACATACTATATTTTGCCTCGTAAAGACAATAGGGCCTTCATTTTTCATCTGATCTTCACCAAACTTTACCAGATTGTTACTATCAATGAAATCTTGGACAAGTGTGAAAACCAATCGCATCTGATAAGTAAAACCAGAGTTAATGGCACTTGAATTAGTTTAAAGATGCTGTAGTTTTCCTCCCGAAGATGATAGGACCTTCATTTGCCCGGATTTCAGCGACACTGCAGGGATTATCGGTACCAAGCCCAGTTGTACATATCGTCACTGTGTTCCAGTTGAATGATTTGGCGGAGTAGATTTGATCCAATAATCATAACAATGGTCATATCATTCTAAGCGCATCAAGAGCAAAGTTGTCTCTTTTTCTACTACAACCTCTAAAATTTCTAGGGATGATCAGTACCAGATCTAGTTGTGCATATCATCGCCGTTGAATGATTTTTAACGGAGTTATGGCCCCTTAAACACAAACTTTAGCTTTAGCCAGTAGAGCATCTACAGGCCCTATTCGGCCTATTTATTTTTTAATGAGATCAGTATTAATGTATATTGATACACATGTTATTGCAGAGCCAACAATGAGATAGAGAAGAACATGGATGGAGGTTGACAGAAAATAAGGCATAAACGGTCATATGACGTCTTTCAGGTATGTCTAAAATAAGAGTAATATCAAAATAAGATACTAATTGAAATACAGTGTTAATAAGAAACATATTTATGATTTTGAAGCAGAAACATGGAAAGATATTTATCCCCTATCAAGATTACTTATAGCACAATACTTCTTTGGTTTCAAACAAGAATTTACCATTGGCTTTTTTTAACACAGCATTATCTGCATAAAATAAAAAAGCAGAAAACTCTTTTTGCCACTTCTGCCACCAACATGAGACTATAGTTTGTATGTGTTGGACCTGTGCCATAGCATAGACCAAGGAAACATAAGGAATCATATGTTACTAATGTAATACCAGTATACCAGTGCCATAGCATAGATCAAGAAAACATAATAAGCATATCTTATGCTTGTCGAACAACCAGGAAGTAACATTTACTTTTCCGGAAAAAATAATATTTGTCCATGTTTTACTGAATACTTAAGGAATACAAATAAGTAAATTTCACTTAATGTTTTTTCCTTGCTTTCTTATGTAGATAAAAGTATTCTTTATATTTGAATCATTCTGTAAATTTTTGTTTTATAAGAAAACGAGAGGTTAACATTAAAGAGGCACTACCTACATGTATATCTGCCCGATTTTAATGTAAAATATTAAATACTCAATATTACTGCATTTATATGTATACAAAGCTATTTTATGAGTATTATAAGAAGAAACATGGTCCGTATTCTTGTTCTGTAAGTTATTAATTATGATCAAAACAATAAAATGCTGCCCTGCCGTTTATTCCTGCCGGAAAACTAGGTGTTTTTACGATTTTCTCGGACATGCGCAATACGATTCAGTTGAACGAAAACAAACTATTCGGTGCAATTCCGATAGTAAAGGAATCGATCGGTTCGCCAATCCGACGCAAAAGGCAGTTCCGATTGTAAATGAATAAGATCGGAAAATCTCCATCATCGGCTTGTCTAATACAATTACGAATACAATTTCAAAAATCCAATCTTTTCAATCCTGTGTTATTCCCAGCAAAAACGCATATTACAAGGGGTAAAATTATTGCCATTTACCTTTATCATAGTCCTCTGTATGATTAAGTAAAGTTTATATCAATTGATGGACAAAAATATATAGGTAGAGCCTCTTTTTAACAGAAACAGTTTCTTATGAGATCATCCTTATGGGATGGCGAGTTGTCCGTCATCCGTCGTCTGTACGTTAACTTTTACCTCGTTAAGACAAGAAAGGTTTCATTTTTCATCCGATCTTTACCAAACTTTTACAGATTGTTAATATCAATGAAAGCTTGGAAAAGTTCGAAAATCACCAAGATTGAACAAGAAACAGCCTTGAGTTAGTTAAAAATGCTATATTTTGCCTCGTTAAGAGGATAGCACCTTCTATTTTCATTAGATCTTTACCAATCTTTACAGTTTGAAAAGCGGCCAGATAGGACCAGTAACAGCGGAGTTAAAGACCTTCTGCCAAGTTAATATACCCCATTTATATAAATATACAATTTACTAATAAAAAAACTTAGGAATAGCTGCCAACCACAAAAAATATTAGTTAGAGGAGAAAAAGATGATTTTAATAATCAAATTTGTCTTCGTGAAAGTCCGGAACAATTCGGCAGTTTCCGCGCGCACTTTGCGTGATGACGTAGATTCTGCCATTGACCTTATGGCCTGGTTGTCATCTGTTGTATTCATGCATGGTAATTTTGGGAAGACATCATATATTTATTATTTTTATGCGACGACTTATTTTGTATTATTATATTAGATAACTATTGGAAAATGGGTCACTGTGTTACGTTGGATGCAATACCACGAGAGCAAAGGGTTCAAAGTGATTATATATAAGAACTCTGAACGAAAGTAAAAGTATGTCAGTTTGGTTTATTTTTAGCTCAGACTTCGACGACTATTGATCAAATCTAGAAACGTATCCTGTAGAAAAATGCACGAAGACAATATGCATATACTTATCAGTGGGCATATCATCCATAAATGGAAATCGAAACTTGATAAATATCCCATGCTGTTATTTGTTAGCGTTTTAACTTCGGTGCTTTTGAGTTGACTCGCTTATGGACGGTGAAATTTACACTATCTAATCCATTATGAAAATTATAAATGAACATTTCCACTTACAGATTCACTTATGTTTGGAATATGTATTATTTATTATATTAATTATTATTGTTGGTTGGGATAATACAGTACAGTACAATAGTTTCCTAATAGATCCGCTGTGACATGTATAATTATCCAACACAAAAAGTAACTTTTAAATTGCGAGTATGCAATGAAACGAGGTTATTCACAATCAACAAACACCGGCAAACTGTCAGTAGCTATTGCATAACAAGGTCATAAACCACTAATTAGTCCCACCAAAGGTACCGCATGACTGCAGATAAGAGTCATAAAACACATCACAGGATGTTCTTCCGATGCTTGTTTTGTGTAGGTCTATGATGCGTGTAATATTCTTAGGAGTGTACACGATTACATAAATAGAATAGGGATATCTGGGTTAAAGCTCATTGACGTCACATACGCTGTGTAAACCTGTCAATACGAAACCTGGCAATACGATGTCCGACATAGTTTGTATAGTGTAAAATTAATGAACTGTTTGTGAGAAATCATTGAGCGTTTCAGTTTATTTTTAGAACATACTATATCTAAGATAGAGCCCTATTAAAAAAAACACTATAGGCATACAGGAAGTAAATCACTTTGGTATTCATGCCTGGTGTAGTCGAAAGGAGTTCCCAAATATATAATCCCTAACTTTTTTTGTGATAAAAGGCATTTTTGAGTATTTAAGGCCTGTTTTTCTGGCTGAAATGACTTTATTGACTTGTTTATGATAGCTTAAAACCATTTGCATGGTTGTATGATGATTTTATTTATCAACTTGACAGTTTTGAAAGTGAAAGAACACATTTAAGAGGTGCCGAATGAATGCTGTTTGTTCACGGTATCAATAAAGATCAGAATTTTATTTTCTTATATGCCACATGACCCCTACTATTCTCAGCAGTTTTCTAGAGAGGCAGGTCTCATGACTAAGAACATGTAAGTGAATCTTAGTTTGAACTTCATTTTGAAAAATGGCTAACTAGAAAGCTTGGACAATATTGCATTGGACTCAATGGGATTTGATTTACTTCCGGTACACCTATAAGGCGGCGTAATGTGAATATTTAGTTTCTCTCGGATTCTTACCTAAACAGTATTTTACTTTTCGCAATGACTATAGCTCCGACAAAAAATACTTCACGGTGTTTTAAAACGCGTTTTGATTTTTTTTCGCATGTCTTTTTGCCTTGGAAAGCTGTAATTTGGAGTTTCAGATTTTTAAAGTCTTTAAATTATGACCTGGAGAGACATTTTTCAACAAAACTAGGCTTGTTTGTTGTTAACATGTAGATATTTGTATTTGCAATGATAATTCAGCATTATAATTTGCAAAAGTGTAGTTTTATAGGTGTGACACCACCAAATCTTTCCCCTTACCCCCTAAAATTGAACTTTCTGAGAAAATGTCAGAGAGTACTGTAGGCAAAGTATGCTGTCCAGTCATAGGAACTTAACTTTTAATCACAAAGCTAGTACCAGACTTACATTTATGAGTAATTAGGATGTTTATATATGCATGTAGTTCCACCAAATTAAGGTATGGTGCCACAAATACACCAAATTGCCTTGTAAATCTGAGTTTGGCATGAAAATCAGCATATTTTGCACTTATATAGCACTTTTGGGAACTAAACATCTTGATTTCTTCAGGTTTACTGACATTTTGAAGCATTTTATCCATTAGACTAAGTACAGATATGCCCAGTCAGTGTCATTTTATATAACAGTTAAGATAGGTAAAACTGTGAAAATTTTTACAGATTTTTCATCGCTATCGAATGCACTGTACATTTTTGAAACGCTCATATCTTCAGATCAATACTCAACCGATTCGCCAAAATGTATGATTTCTTTATGCGCTATATTCTAGGCTTTGCCAGAACAGAGGTTTTTAAAATTCACTCACAATTAGGGGTTCTTATAGGCATACAGGAAGTAAATCACTTTGGTATTCATGCCTGGTGTAGTCGAAAGGAGTTCCCAAATATATAATCCCTAACTTTTTTTGTGATAAAAGGCATTTTTGAGTATTTAAGGCCTGTTTTTCTGGCTGAAATGGCTTTATTGACTTGTTTGTGATAGCTTAAAACCATTTGCATTGTTGTATGATGATTTTATTTATCAACTTGACAGTTTTGAAAGTGAAAGTAGAACACATTTAAGAGGTGCCGAATGAATGCATTTTGTTCACGGTATCAATAAAGATCAGAATTTTATTTTCTTATATGCCACATGACCCCTACTATTCTCAGCAGTTTTCTAGAGAGGCAGGTCTCATGACTAAGAACATGTAAGTGAATCTTAGTTTAAACTTCATTTTGAAAAATGGCTAACTAGAAAGCTTGGACAATATTGCATTGGACTCAATGGGATTTGATTTACTTCCGGTACACCTATAGCTGAGATCTAAAAAACTATGTTGAATATGGAGTTGATTTTATTTTTTACGACAGTTACTTTTGGTGCGCATTCTAGCTTTTTACAATGCAGTCATTCTATAAATTTGGAACCATCATCCGTTGATCCTAAAATACTGCTGGACTTATAAATACAATATATTGGAGAAAAATAAACAATGAAAATACAGCACAGTAAAATATAAGGTTTTATTTCTCAAGTAAGAATATATTCAAATATAGTTATACATGTAGTATCATTTCAAAATTTCAACAACATTTTGCAATTCCCGCCACTTAAAGAACCTCAGGTTTCCTTCAAACACACGAGTTTCTGCGATGCAGACTGTTCCCCATAATCTCTGCAACATTTCAGAACATCATTTTGTGTTTTCATGGCACTGCCGTGGGTACAGCCACACCTGTAATTGAAAGAAACACTAATTTTTGTAGACCAAGCAAAATCATATTTTAAATTAGTACTGTTTTTCAAAATGAAAATGTTTTAGACTGGCACTTTATAATAAAATAAATCAATTTGCAGGCATTTGATCACGGTGACCAGAATTCATTTAGTCATACTAGGTCACTTTATCTAAAAACATGAAGGTAATATATGCCAAAAAAAACACAACACAGTGACACATACTTCGGCAATAAACAATAACAAAAAGGGTGATGCGTCGTGACTTTAGTGGGTGGGGAACAATCGATTAACAAACATAAAATCTAGAGATTGCGATTCGACGTTATACATGTAGTATCATTTCAAAATTTCAACAACATTTTGCAATTCCCGCCACTTAAAGAACCTCAGGTTTCCTTCAAACACACGAGTTTCTGCGATGCAGACTGTTCCCCATAATCTCTGCAACATTTCAGAACATCATTTTGTGTTTTCATGGCACTGCCGTGGGTACAGCCACACCTGTAATTGAAAGAAACACTAATTTTTGTAGACCAAGCAAAATCATATTTTAAATTAGTACTGTTTTTCAAAATGAAAATGTTTTAGACTGGCACTTTATAATAAAATAAATCAATTTGCAGGCATTTGATCACGGTGACCAGAATTCATTTAGTCATACTAGGTCACTTTATCTAAAAACATGAAGGTAATATATGCCAAAAAAAACACAACACAGTGACACATACTTCGGCAATAAACAATAACAAAAAGGGTGATGCGTCGTGACTTTAGTGGGTGGGGAACAATCGATTAACAAACATAAAATCTAGAGATTGCGATTCGACTCTTTTTCATACATGTTAGGCCTACCAGTTATTTAAACGAATGCTACTGAAAAACATATAAACCTTGACAGTATGCCGGCAATGAACAAGAACGAAATGTACGATGCATCGTCACGTTGGTGGGTGGGTGGGGTAAGACAGCCATCGAACGGTTTCATTTTACAGAACAGACAACGTAATTCGACTTACTCACGTCCCTGACATACTTAAATGGATTAGCAAACAATACGTTATTATCATACGCAATTACAAAATATAATTACCAGCCGGTATGTCTGATTCGCTCTGCAATCAGGCAAAGCGTTGAACGGTTGAAGTCTGTCATCACTTTTAGATTCAGACTGATAAGCTTGTTGTTTTGCTGTTTTGCAACAGGCCGTGGCTCATACATGTCATTTGTCCAGTAATTCTTCCGCCATGTTATTTTTGTCGGAATAGTTATATGATAAATCCATGTATGTCTATGATAAATCGTATCTGTACCTCAACAGGGAAATTTCCGCATAGCGGAATATACGTCATCAGCGTGGAGCGCCATCTATAGGGCGAATTAACATAAAGGGGAGGTAACTCCATCTTGAAGGGAAATATACCTGTTGTTTTTACAAGTATTTCTTTTTCAAAGCTTTTTTTATTTTATTTTTTTTAACATTCAATTTATTTTATTGATTTAAATATGAAAATATATAACAATATGCAATTTAAAGGGTGTCAGTGGATCTTTAAGGCCCTTGATTTAGTTGAAAATGCTATATTTTGCCTCGTTAAGATGATAGGGCCTTCATTTTTCATCAGATCTTTACCCTGGGCTTTAACAGATTGTTAATATCAATGAAACCTCGGTAAGTTTGAAAATCAGCCAGATCGGACCTGTAACAGTAGAGTTATGGCCCTTGATTTTGTTAAAAATGCTATATTTTGCTTCGTTAATACGATCAGGGCCTTCATTTTTCATCTGATCTTTACCAAACTTCACCAGATTTGTTGGCTTTTTTTTTATTATTAGTATCTTTGTTTTTAAAAAAAATATTTTTTTAATGTTTTTTTTTTACCTTTTTTTTTTTTTTTTTTTTTTTTAAGGGTGCCCTCTGGTGAAGAATTAGCGTGTTCTGCACATATTTTCGCGCAACGCGCATGTTGATGTTGTAAAAAGTGGGAAGGTGTTACAAAATCATTAGTCATACATCCTTGATACTTAGTATACATGTTCACAATCATGAACCCCACACATTGATGTAGGTTTGATAATTATAGATTATTATATGTCAGTTTTCATATCAGCCACTGTCGTCCCTGAGACCCTATATGTGCCCGACGGCCTCGAGATATAATTCCTACACATCTGATCTCTAAACTGTGGTATATTGTGCGACATACCAGGCTATGGTTTTGATTTATTCATAATAATGGTATACCGCACACTTTTCCACAGTTTTGAGATCTTATGGGCAGGAATTATATCATGAGGGCTGAAAACACGACATGCTTCTGATTGACAAACTATTATATATTTTGTGATATATCACATTTAGAGATAGATTATTTGGATTTTATATAACATTGTGTCAACGTTAATTTTAATTCTGACATTTTCAGTATACACAAGCAAATACAACAGTTGGGTAAAATATACCATAAAAAATGAAGTGGTTGGGGTAAATAAACATCTCTTTTCACGTATTTTGGTCATATTGTGTATATTATATACTGATATACTGTAATTCAATTAGATGTGATGTTTATATATCAAGTGTATATGTTTGCTTTAGATGTGATGTTTGTATATCAAGTGTATGTATGCCTGTCATTTAAATCACTTTTGATATAATAAATAAAACCAAAGCACATATATCTATCTTTTTCTGTAATAATATGATGGGTCTTTAACATTTTTAATTGTTAACTCTTTTAGATGAACACCAGCCTATACTCTTTGTCACATTTATTTGATAACCTTATAATTCTCTATTATATACCAGTTTATTACAAATTTCTTGTTATTATTTCTCTAAGTTATAGAGAGTGTATTTCAAAGAGTAATATTGCTAAAAGGTTAAATCACCAACACCATTATTTTTCCGGAAACTATTCAACTAGTAATATGTTAGTCTTCATAAAAAAAAGGGAAATTAAAAATTCTTGTTATACTGATATTCACCAGAAGGCACCCTTAAATATATATTTTTATTTTTTTTTTTTTTTTTTTTTTTTTTTCCATTTTTTTTTTTCAATTGCATTTTTTTTATTTGTTAACACTGTGTTGGGTTCGATGACATTTAACAGGAAGCATTGCTGTGATTTCTAGTTGTGCCTTTTGCGTTTTTCTTCCGGTTCATTGATTTTTGATGGAGTTACGGCCCCTTGACATTTTTGCTTTACATTTCTTGTTGGCGCTACTCCTCCTAAACGCCATGTTGGATTTCGACGAAACTTGGCAGGAAGCATAGGTAAGATGTCTAGTTGTGCATGTCGTGCTTTTGTTCCAGTTCGCTGATCTTTTTTATGGAGTTATGTCCCTTTGACATTTTTACTTTAAATTTCTTGTTGGCGTTACTCCTCCTAAACGGCTTGGTGAATTTTTACGAAATTTGGCAGGAAGCCTCCGTATGATGTCTTATTCTGCAAAGCGCAGTATATAAATGAAATCTTGGACAAGTTTGAAAACCAGCTAGATCTTGTTAGTAATGGCAGAGTTATGGCCCTTGATTTGTTGAAAAATGTTATATTGTATTTTCCTTTGTTAAATCTGTAGTTACTTCATTTTTTATCTGATATTTACCATATTTGTTTAAAATGTTCATTTACACCCCCCTCCCCGTCCACCCATTTTTATGAAATTTCATTCATAGAAGAAAGTGGGACAAATTAAAAAATATCCATGCCAGACTAGACACAGCAGACTTATTGCCCATGATTACCAGGTGAGCGATCTAAGGCCATCCTAGTCCTGTTGTTTTTGCAATGTTTTAAAGAAGTACTAATGGGAATTTTATGTCCACAACCCTTGATATAAGAGCTGTTTTAGCCAGTAGAGTGTCCACAGACCCTCTTGGGCCTCTCGTTTTTCATTATCCCATAGCTGGGAAAAATGGCCATCCAAATTTGAACTCATTCCTGCTTTTCTTTTTTTGTCGTATTCTGTTTGTTTTTTTGCCACCTGATCTGACACACCCTCGTTGTCACCTGGAAAACCTTCGTCAGGTCAGTTTTTATGTGCCAACATTTTGTGACCGTTATCAAAGTAAACAATAGAACATGTGCAACGACTGGTTGAATATGTGCACATGTAACTAAAACAACCAATCAATGCATTTCATGCAAATACATCTTTGACCATACCAGTATTCAAGTGAAGCAAAGCACAGACTCAGAAAACATAGGAAGCATACGTTACTAGTGTATTAACAGTATACCATTGCCAAAGCATAGACCCAGAAAACATAGAAAGCATTCTTAACTGGTGTAATACCAGTGTAAAATAGATAGACCCAGAAAACATAGGAAGCATACGGAACTAGTATAATACCTGTATAATAGTACATAGCATACACCCAGAAAACATAGGAAGGAGGGCTTTTTCCCCACCAAATTGGGATGAGGCCCAGGCCTGTCCAAGCCCAGATACATAACTGATGTAATACCAGTGTAACATAGATAGACCCAGAAAACTTGGGAAGCATACTTTACTAGTGTAAGACCTGTATACTAGTACATAGCATAGACCCAGAAAACATAGGAAGCATATGCAACTAGTGTAATACCAGTATACCAGTGAGCCTAGCTGACTCAGAATGCATTGGAAGCATACATAGCTAGGGTAATAACAGTATACCCGTATAACATAGCATAGACTCAGAAAACATAAGAAGCATAAGTAGAGTAATACAAGTATACCAGTGTTTTAGCATAGATCCAGAAAACATAGACAGAATATGTTACTAGTGTAATATCAGTTCCATAGATTATACCCAGAAACCATATAAAAGAAACTTGAAACTAGTGTAATACCAGTGTAACAGTGTATGTAACTAGTGTAATACCAGTATGCCATTGACATAGCATATACCTAGAAAACAGGAAGCATATGTAAATAGTATATTATCAGTATACTGCAGCCATACTATAGACCCAGGAAACATACATAACTAGTGTAATACTAGCATACTTGTGCCTTAGCATAGACTCTGTTAACATATCAATCATGTGTAACTAGTGTAATACCAGTATGCCAGTTTAACTTAGCTTAGACCCAGAAAACATAGGATGCATGCATAACTAATGTATTACCAGTTTACTAGTACATAGCATAATCCCAAAAACATAAGAAGCATATTAACTAGTGTCTTGCCAGTAGACCAGTGCCATAGCATATATATACCCAGAAAACGTAGGAAACATACATAACTAGTATAAAACCAGTATATCAGTGCATAGTATAGAACCAGAAAACATAGGAAGCATATGTAACTAGTGTAATACCAGTGCCATAGCATAAACCCAGAAAACATACTATTAGGTAGCATACGCAAATGGTGTAATACTGGTATACTGGTGCCATAGCATAGACTCAGAAAAAATAGGAAGAATACATAAGTAGTGTAATACCAGTATAACATAGATAGACTCAGATAAACATAGGAACTAGACTAAACTAGTGTAATACCAGTATCCAGTCTAGCATAGCATAGGCCCAGAAGACATAAGCATCATTCATCACTAGTGTAATAAAGGTATACCAGTGCCCAGACATAGACCTAGAAAACATAGGAAGCGTATGTAATTAGTGTAATACCAGTATACCAGTGTAATGTAGCATATACTCAGAAAACATAAATATACGCAATTAGTGTAATACTCTCATACCAGTGTAAGATAGAATACACCCAGAAAGCATAGGAAGCATACATTAGTTTAATACCATTATACCAGTGCCATAGCATAGAACCAGAAAACATAGGAAGCATGCGTAACTAGCATAATACCAGTATACCAGTGCCATAGTATAGAACCAGAAAACATAGGAAGCATACATTAGTTTAATACCATTATACCAGTGCCATAGCATAGAACCAGAAAACATAGGAAGCATACATAACTAGTTTAATACCATTATACCAGTGCCATAGCATAGAAGCAGAAAACATAGGAAGCATACGTAACTAGCATAATACCAGTATACCAGTGAAACATGACATAGACACAGAAAGCATCAACATCATACATAACTAGTGTAGTACCAGTATACCAGTAACAGCATATATCTAGAAAACATAGAAAGCATACATAACGAGTGTAATACCAGTGCCGTAGCATAAACCCAGAAAACATAGGAAGCATACGTAACTGCTGTAATACTCGTATACCAGTGAACCATACCATATACCCAGAAAGCATCGGATCATACATAACTAGTGTAATACCAGTATACCGCGTGTAAAATAGTATAGACTCAGAAAAAAGGAACCATACATTACCAGTGTAACATAGCTTAGACTCAGAAAACATAGGAAGCATTATGTAACTAGTGCAACTAGTGTAATAGCAGTGTACCATTGATGTATGTACCAGAAAACATGTACTAGGGAAAGCCCAAAAGGACGGTGGTGTTTCATGTTTGTCTGCAGTCTTGTCTTGTCGTGCCCTCAATGGTTTATTCTCTTGTTGCTCTGGCTTCTGCCACGTCATTGAGTACCTTATTTGTGACTTTCAAGGCTATTGTTTTTTTGTATTTATATATACACGAGCATATTTGTGTTTTACTTATATTGCCTATTAATGCTGCCTTGTTGGTTAGAGAATAGTGCTTGGCAGGGATTTCTTTATTTACACTGTTCCATTTTATTGGGTTGACAGTAGGGTAAGTGTGAGGTTTGGTGCTACCTAGAACCTGGTTTAAACTCCCAGTGGCCTTTTTTTGCCACTGACCGTTCCAAGGCAATTGCCCTATTGTCAACCCTTTAGTATTTGTGATGTCTTGTTTGGCCTTTTATTCATCTTTAAAGTTGTTCTTTGTTTCTTTGTGTGTTTATGGTTGACCTTGAATGCTACTATTCCTGTTCAATTTTTATATCTATTTTAAGCTACTTTTCGATACTGGTTTCAGTGGAGATATGCGTGTTTAATTTCAAATTCACATATACGAAGGTTATCAGAACCCTGCATTATTATTTAGAATTTGGGAAAGAAAATACTGTCTAGTACAGTTCATATATTATATTTATATTTATACCACTATAGCCTAAATACACACTATGCATCATGTAAATACCCGAGGATATACACAGCATATGTTAGTTATTGTGGTATAAATACAATAGAGCATGAGTCTTGCACGTGTACGGACGATACTGCACTCGCTAATGCTCGTGCATTATCTCCCCGTACACGTGCAAAATTCATGCTCTATCCTATACTTATGTAACTCTAATGCTAGTATAAACTGCCAGAGACTGCTTTTAGCTAGTACATATACAGTTTTATTACTATCTACTAAATTAATGTATCCACAGACATTTGTTATTAGGTCTGTGATGTATCCCGCCATTTACTGCATAAGTGATTAAAAACCGCTAGTTTTCTAAGTGGGTGTAGATATAATTAACATCCGTGATTAAACAAAACAACATGTGTTGTGTTAGTTTTTGATTGCCTAATCTACCGTAATGGAAATTAGTGACATGCTTAAAGGGACTGGAGGCGATCTGAAAGAATAATGGGTGTCGATCAAAATACAAGTAAATCGATCGTAATATGTTGCAGTTATATATTCAATGTACATACGCACTAAACTAGGCTCCATACAATAATGGATTTAATAATTGTTAATGAAATAGTAAGGTCGGCCAAACACGACCACTTGGCTAAAATATATAATTGTAACGAATTCTAAAATGTTATCTACTGAAAACTGTAACATAATCTAACATGTCTACTGTAAATTGTAACGTAATTTAAGAACACAATATTTTTCAATTCTTTTGATGCGTTAATAATAAATTGTTGTTTTGTGATCTAACTACACTTTAATGAGGTTTTTTCTTTTATTAGATCACCTGAGCCAAAGGCTCAAGGTGATCTATTGGGATCACTCTTCGTCCGTCGTCCGTCGTTATCAGTCGTCCGTCATCCGTCGTTAACTTTTGCTTCAAACGGCTTCTCCTCAGAAACTGCTTGGCCATTTTTGACCACACTTCACATGGATGATCCTTAGATGAATGCTTTTTAGATTTGTTAAAATTAGGTCAGCACGACATCCAAGATGGCAGCCATTACCATATATGGTTGAAACATTTAAAAATCTTCTTCTCAGTTTTTCTTTTAAAATGACCGCCAATGGCTAGACTATCAAGTTTATTCAAATGAAGTCCCCGGGGTCAAAAATGGCCGTGTCCCAGGGGTCTAAAGTTTGTATATAGAGATTTTGCATGTTTTTCATAGACTTATATTGGAAAAAACTTTAAAAAATCTTCTTTTCTGAAACCGCAAGGCACAGAGCTCTCATGTATTACATGTAGCATCAGCTTATGGTCTTCTATTAAGTTTGTTCAAATTGTGACCCTGGGGTCAAATTTGGCCCCACCCCACCACAATTTTACATCGACTTATATAGGAAAAACATTAAAAAATCTCCTCCGAAACTACAACAGCCAGAGGTTTAATCTTTTGCATTTACTATAAGCTTATGGTCCTTTACCAAGTTTGTTCAAATGATGACCCTGGGGTCACATTTGACCCCGCCCCAGGGGTCACATGTTTTACATAGACTTGTATAGGGAAAAACTTAAAAAATCATCTTCTCTGAAACTGCAAATATTTTGCATTGCTATAAGCTTATGGTCATCTACCAAGTTTGTTCAAATGGTGATCCTGGGGTCACATTTGGCCCCGCCCCAGAGGTCACATGTTTTACAGACTTACATAGGGACATTTTAAAAAATCTTTCTTCATTTTTAACGCGACTGGCGCTCATGGGATGGTGTGTTGTCCGTCGTCCGTTGTCCGTCCGTCCGTCCGTCGTCCGTTAACTTTTGCCTTGTGAACACTCTAGGGCCTTCATTATTAATCAAATCTTTTTGAAACTTTGCCAGTGTCTTTATATCAATGAAAGCTCGGACAAGTTCGAAAACCAGCCAGATCTGAATAATTTCACTGGAGTTATGGCCCTTGTTTTGTTGAAAAATGCCATATTAAGCCTTGTGAACACTCTAGCACCTTCATTTATTATTTGATCTTTACCAAACTTGCACAGATTGTTAATATTAATGACAGCTTGGACAAGTACGAAAACCAGCCAAATCGGATCAGTAACACTGGAGTTATGGCCCTTGATTTTTCTGAAAATTGCTATTTTCTGCCTTGTGAACACTCTAGCACCTTCATTTATTATTTGATCGTTACCAAACTTGCACAGATTGTTAATACCAACTATAGCTTGGACAAGTTCGCAAATCAGCTGAATTGGGTCAGTAACACTAGAGTTATGGCCCTTGTTTTTTTTCTGAAAAATGCCATTTTCTGCCTTGTGAACACTCGAGCACCTTCATTTATTATTTGATCTTTACCAAACTTGCACAGATTGTTAATATCAATGAAAGCTCGAACGAGTTCGAAAACCAGCTAAACTGGATCAGTTATACCGGAGTTATGGCCCTTGTTTTTTCTGAAAAATGCTATTTTCTGCCTTGTGAACACTCTAGGGCCTTCAATATTAATCGGATCTTTACTTAACTTTGCCGGTGTCTTTATATTAATGAAAGCTCAAACAAGTTCGAAAATCGGCAAGATTGAAATAATTTCACAGGAGTTATGGCCCTTGTTTTGCTGAAAATGCCATATTAAGCCTTGTGAACACTGTAGCACCTTCATTTATTATTTGATCTTTACCAAACTTGCAAAGATTGTTAATATCAATAAAAGCTGGGACAATTTCAAAAACCAGCTAGATCGGAATATTAACAGTGGAGTTATTGCCCTTGATTTAGTTAAAAATGCTATATTTTGCCTAGTTAAGACGATATGGGCTTCATTATTCATCCGATCTTTTCCAAACTTTATCTGATTGTTAATATCAATGAAAGCTTGGACAAGTTCGAAAACCATTCATATCGAACGAGTAACAGCGAAGTTATGGCCCTTGATTTAGTTCAAAATGCTATATTTTGCTTCGTTAAGACTATTTTTATCCGATCTTTACCAAACTTTATCAGATTATTAATGTCAATAAAAGCTTGGTCAAGTTTTGGTCAAGTTCGAAAACCAGACAGATCGGACGAGTAACAGCAGAGTTATGGCCCTTGATTTTGTTAAAAATGCTATAATTTGCCTCGTCTTACGAGAGGGCCTTCATCTGATCTTTGCCAAAAATTTACCAGATTTTATGACTCTTCTTTTTATATTATTATTTGAATTACTTTTTTTTACATTTTTTTTTGTTTGATTTTTTCTTTTACATTTTTTAAAAAAAAAAAGTTAAAATATTTTTTTTACATTTTTTTTTAGCTCTATGTTGGACCAGTCGGACCAGTAACAGAGGAGTTATGGCTCTTGATTTAGTTAAAAATGCTATATTTTGTTTCATTAATATGATAGGGCCTTCATTTTTCATCTGATCTTTACCAAACTTTACCAGAGTCTTTAGTTATGGCCCTTGATTTAGTTGAAAAGCTGTATTTTGCCCAAAACTTTCCAAAAAAACGTAAATGGCAGTCCCTCACTTCATTGATGTTATAAGAGCCATGTTAGCCAGTAGAGCGTCCACAGGCCCTCTTGGGCCTCTTGTTATTATTGTTTCCTGTTTTTCTTTTGTTTAATTTTCCTAAAGTTGGTACATTATATACAGATTTTGCATGTTTTACTTAGGCTTGTATAGGGAAATCTGAAACATCTGCTTCTCTGAAATTACAAGAGCCAGAGGTTTAATGTTTTGCATTTGCTATAGACTTATGGTCCTCTACCAAATTTGTACAAATGGTGACCCTTGGTTCACATTTGGCCCCTCCCTAGGGGTCAGATGTTTTACATAGACTTGAAAAAATACTTTAAAAATATTCTTCTGAAACTACAAGAGCCAGATGTTTAATATTTTGCATTTATTATAAGCTTATGGTCCTCTACCAAACTTGTTTAAATGGTGATCCTGGGGTCACATTTGGCCCCGCCCCAGGGATCACATGTTTTACATAGACAAATATAGGGATAATCTTAAAAAAGTCGTCTTCTCAGAAACAGCTTGATAAATTTTGACCATTTTAACTTCACATGGATGATCCTTTGATGAATGTTTTTCAAATTTGTTAAAATAAGTTAAACGTGACATCCAAGATGGCCACATAGAAAAATCTTTGAATTACTTCTTGTATACTGGGAAGCTATAGGGCTTCGGATGCGTTTTTTCTTTTGTTAATTTTTCTAAAGTTTGTATATATAACGATTTTGCATGTTTTACATAGACTTATATAGGGAAAACTTAGAAAATCTTCTTTTGAATTATATAGGAAAAACTTAGAAAATCTTCTTTTAAATTGTTAGCATGGAGTTGTGGGTTTAAATTTCAGTTGAGGGTGTTGTTGTGTTTTGCACTTGTAAAAAGGTATTGAAAGGAATTTAATGATGAAACCCCTTGATATAAGAGCCATTTTAGCTTGTAGAGCATCCACATTGCTCTCTTGTTCTTTATTATTATTAATGATCGCTAACCGTCTGTCGTCAATCATGTTTGCTCATTTGAAGTCCTGGGGTCAAAGATGGCTGCAACCCCTGGGTCCAAAGTTTGTATGAAGAGAATTTGCATGTTTTTACATAGACTTAAATAAGGAAAGACTTAAAAACATCTTCAGTCAGCATTTGCGGGAGGACAAGTTTTTCATCATTGCAAAGATCCTCAGGTGATCGATTTTAAGGGCCATTTCGCCCTCTTTGTACTGGCACCAGTAACTCCTCAATCTAGTCCCTTAAAAGGCTGTAAATACTTTAGACAGTTTGTGTATGTATTTATTTACTTCTTTACAACTAAAACTGATATTGATATGGGACTTTTTCTAAAATGATCAGCATAACATGATGCTGATCTTTGTTGAAAATCAATTTGATTCGAAATTAAACATGGCTGCCAGCAATCATCTTTGTTTACAAAGAGTTATATAGTAAAACATTGTAGTGACTACCTCTGGAACTACTCGACGGGTTTTTATGAAACTTCAAAGGAATGTTGCTCTTGATATCTAGTTGATTATAGCAAAGTTTCAGGTCGGCCGGAAATTAAACATGAGATTAAAAAAAAAGGTAAATGTAGCAACTACTTCTTGAAAAATAAAAGCGATATTGGGACTTTTTCTAAAATTATCAACATGACAAGATGTTGTTCCTTGTTGAAAAACATTCATCATAAAACATGGCTGCCTGAATGCGGCCATTACCTCTCAAAAACTATAAGTGGTATTGATATGGAACCTTTACTAAAATGACTGGCTGGACATGTAGTTGGTCCTAAATAAAATTATTTTGGTACCATTTCAAACAGTCTTTGTTTGCATAGAGTTTATAGGAAAAACTTGTCGCGACTACTTCTCTGAAAATGCTGGTCCTATTTTCATAAAACTTGACAGGTTCCCATGGCTGATCTATCTGGTTCCTAGAAAGACCGGAATACACCGAATCACCGGAATACACTGAAATACATCTAATAAATGCATTAGTTTGTGTAATTAATGGATAATAAATGATTATTTATGATTTAAATAGTAATATATCCACACAGAAGAGTGCTTTGTGTTTGGGGGCTTATATACACACACTAGTCATAAACTACATACTCATGTCCCTTGAAGGAAAACCTCATAATGCACAAGTCATTGAAATAAATGAATTTATTCTTGTACAAACATTTAGTGTTTTTATTATAGGTGATTGAGGCCGTTGACTGATACTGCATCATTATTATCAGTATTCAGTGTATTTCATTGGTGAAGAATGAAATTAAACATATATGGATGTGCATCTTTCCCAAAAAAAGCGTTACAAAACTTAGCGATATGCTCCTTTTTTCATATGTCACCGGTTTTCGCGATTCCAAAAAACTAAAAAGTATTTAGTTCTGAATGTTTAAATGATATACAGGCCTTACACAACTGCATTTAAATGTTCTAAAATACACTAAGTGGACTTAAATGTTGGACAAGGCAATTGTTGGGCAAGGCAATTGCCTTTTGAAAATATGCTTGCTCTGAGGCTGAGAAATTTTATTTTAAAAATATTTCCAAAATACATTTTTGAGCAATAGCGCTGAGAGTGCCTTCTAATTAAAATAAGGCATAATTCATTTTACAACTAAAACCATCTCAGAGCAGATGGTGTATCTTAGAATTATATGGAGAAAAAATGGAAGGGTGGGGAATAGACTCCTGCTGACCACCCTTCGAAATCTTAAAGCGCGCTGTCTGTGTCAGCGCCTGAACAAAATGCTGGGGAGAACCCTGGCTGAGCTGTTAGTTGAGGAGGACTGGATGATTTAAAACTATGGTCACTAGCTCAACCATGGTCATTAAGATTATCGTTGTTATCATGGTTGTCCAAAAACCATGCTTTTAAACCATGAATCTCAACCATAGTCATCAATATTCACCATGGTCTGAGAGCATGGTTGACCATGGTTATTACATTGACCATGCTTACAAACTATGGTTTTGAAATTAACCATGGTCAAAAGCACTGCTAACCATGCTTCAACCTTGGTTCAACCATGGTTGACCATGCTTAACCATGCTAAGCATGGTCAACCATGGTCATCAGTTCGCAGGGTTACATGAGAAAAACAGGCTTATTGCATCTGCGTTAAGTATCGACACGCAATCCGAACAGGCTAATCTGGTTTGAAACAGTCCGCCTTCTGTTTCAAGAAGAATTACTCTACATACCTATCTCACAGAGATGGAAAGTGTCAACCCAGATTAGACTAATCGATTAGACTAATCCGGGTCAATACTTTACCAGATGCTTTAAGCCTGGTTTTCTCGTGACGATGCTCATATTAATTCCCCAATTAAAATTACCTTGTGGCTAGCTATCATAAAATGGCTCAATTTAATTGAATTTGTTGATGAATAAATTAGTTATTAAGTATTTTCTTTTATACCTGAAGCCTTAATTTAGAAACAAAACATCTCAAAGTTCAATTTCAGAACCTCCGGGATTTTGGAACATTGCCGGGATCCAGGATCCATGACAATTTTCAATATCCCAATCTTTGAGAAAATTCCCGGTTCAATGTTTATTTTCCCGGTTTGTTACAACCGGGATCCTGGTTTGTTAATTTTCCCGGTTACACCCGGGATCCCAGTCTGTTACAACCGGGATCCTGGTTCAAATGCTCTTTCCCACAAAATCCCAGCCATCCCGCTGGGATCCCGGACAAATCCCACCGGGATCCCGCTTACATTTTCACTTGGGATATATTTATAACTTTAAAACTACTCAAGCTATTGCATTAAAACTTTATACTAATGTTTCCCATCAAGTTCTGCACCTTATCCAACAATCCCCATAACTCTTCCTTTCATTTTGACAAAGTTATGGCCCTTTGATTGTCTTGTGTTTTTGTGCAATAGATTTATAACTTACAAAACTTATTGCATTAAAATTTAAATTAATGTTTCACATCACATTCTGTACCTTATCCAACAATCCCCATAAATCATTTTTAGCTCTGCTGATCAGATGGTGCGGTGTCCATCGTCCGTCTGTAAACTTTTTTTGTAGCGACTACTCCTCTGAAACTACTGAATGGATTTTCATGAAACTTTACAGAAATGTTGCCCATGAAGTCTAGTTGATCCTAGCAAAAATTCATGTTGATGTGAAATCCAAGATGGCCACCAAATCTAAAAATAGATTTTTAAAAAACAGGTTTGTATCGACTACTTCTTGAAAACTCTAAGTGATATTGATACGGGACTTTTTCTAAAATTATCAGCATGACATGTTTTTTCCTTGTTGAAAATCGTTTTGATTCAACGTTAAACATGGCTGCCAGTGGCCATCTTTGTTTACATAGAGTTATAAAGTAAAAACTTGTAGCGACTACTCCTCTGAAACTACTTTGATTTTCATGAAACTTTACAGGAATGTTGCTCTTGATGTCTAAATGATCCTAGCAACATTTCAGGTTGGTCGGAAATACAAGATGGCCGCACAGCTAAAAATAGATTTTTAAAATACAAGTTTGTAGCGACTACTTCTTGAAAACTATAAGTGATATTGATATGGGACTTTTTCTAAAATGATCAGCATGACATGATGTTGGTCCTTGTCAAAAATCGTTTTGATTTGACGTTAAACATGGCCACCAGCGGTCATAGAGTTATATAGTAAAAACTTGTAGCGACTACTTCTCTGAAACTACCTTGCGGATTTTCATGAAACGTTACAGGAATTTTGCTCTTGATGTTTAATTGATCCTAGCAAAATTTCAGATTGGCCAGAAATTCAAGATGGCCACCACAGCTAAAAATAGATTTTTAAAAAATAAGTTTGAAGTGACTACTTCTTGAAAACTGTAAGTGATATTGATATGGGACTTTTTCTAAAATGATCAGCATGACATGATGTTGTTCCTTGTCATAAATCGTTTTGATATGACGTTAAACATGGCCACCAGCGGTCATGTTTGTTTACATAGAGTTATATAGTAAAAACTTGTAGCGACTACTTCTCTGAAACTACTTTGTGGATTTTCATGAAACGTTACAGGAATTTTGCTCTTGATGTTTAATTGATCCTAGCAAAAATTCAGATTGGCCAGAAATTCAAGATGGCCACCACAGCTAAAAATAGATTTTTAAAAAATAAGTTTGTAGTGACTACTTCTTGAAAACTGTAAGTGATACTGATATGGGACTTTTTCTAAAATGATCAGCATGACATGATGTTGATCTGAGTCGAACATTATTTTGATTAGACATTAAACATGGCTGCCAGTGGCCATCTTTGTTTACATAGAGTTATATAGTAAAAACTTGTAGCAACTACTCCTCTGAAACTACTTGATGGATGTTCATGAAACTTCACAGGAATGTTGCTCTTGATGTCTAGTTGATCCTAGAAATATTTCAGGCTGGCCGGAAATTCAAAATGGCTGCCACGGCTAAAACTAGATTTAAAATAAATAAATTTGTAGCGACTACTTCTTGAAAACTGTAAGTGATATTGATATGGGACATTTTCTAAAATGATCAGCATGACATGATGTTGATCCCTGTCGAAATTTATTTCGATGCAACTTTAAACATGGCCGCTAGCGGCCATCTTTGTTTACATATATTTATATAGTAAAAACTTGTAGCGACTACTCCTCTGAAACTACATGACAAATTTTTTTGAAACTTCACAGGAATGTTGCACTTGATGTCTAATTGATCCCAGAATATTTTTAGGTCGGCCGGAAATTCAAGATGGTTACCGTGGCTAAAAACAGATTTTTAAAAAAAAGTTTGTGGCGACTACTTCTTGAAAACTGTAAGTGATTTTGATATGAGACTTTTTCTAAAATGATCAGCATGACATGATGTTGATCCTTGTCGAAAAATATTTTGAATCAAAATTAAACCTGGGCACCAGTGGCCATCTTTGTTTACATAGAGTTTGTATAGTAAAAAATGAAACTTCACAGGAATGCTGACCTAGCTATCAAAATCTATCAGTAGAGCTTCAAGGTCATTGACCTCTTGTTTTATTATCAGCGATTTGTTTTTATTTATAAATAATACAAAGGTTACGTATGCACATGATATAAATTTGTTTAAAATAGATCTTGAATTTATTCTGCAAAAACAAGATTCACATACATAAAATCATTTATGATGACAACTCAACTTCGAAAACAATCCAACCATTAGCACCAAGTCGCCGAGAGTTTTCATGCCGAGTCGCTGAATTTTTCACTGCAAACATTTTCATAAACAATAAACAGAACGCAACATAGGACTTAGTACCTAGTTCTTTAACAGTATATTGCTCGGATTTTTAACAAAATTTTAATTAGAGTTATTGCGCTTTTTAATTTGTGTCCACTCCATTACTCGAAAACTACTTGTGAGACTGCAATGAAATTTCACACAATGATAGAGGGAAATGAGAGGACCTGCAGCGTATAAGAACCATAATTCTGCCTTCAATTGGGCTGGTGTAGTGCAGTCGGTAGCATGGCGGATTTGTAACCGGAGGCCCCGGGTTCAATCCTCTATGATACCACTGAGTTTCGTCAGTGTGTCTTGGGCAAGACACTTTCCCTAGCCTCATCCATCGGATGGGGATGTAAACCGGGCGGTCCTATGTATCTGTCTATCCGACGAGCACGTTAAAGAACCATAGGAATCTATTCGATATTAAGAGTAGGGCACGGTCCCGGATTCCTACGTATCCTTCCCTCTCTCTGGGGCGGCTCTAAATAACCTATACTGTGTTGATGAGCCGTTAAACAACATTCAATTCTGCCTTTAATGAAATAAGAGTTATTGCCCTTGATAATGTTATACATATAATATGTGTCCGCTTAATAACTCAAAAACTATTTGAGGTACTGCAGCGTACAATGATAGAGGGCAATGAGAGAAAGTGCAGAGTGCAAGAACCATAACTCCATCTTCTTTTAAGTTAGTTATTGTCCTTTGTAATTTCGGAGTTATGGCCCTTTAAAGGTTTTAGTACACAAATTTAGTCCAGACTTTTTTCCTGAACCCCTTGCTGGATTTCAGCGAAACTTTGCAGGGATGATCAGTACCAGGCCTATTTGTGCATATCATCACTGTGTTCCGCTTGAATGATTTTTGGCTGAGTTGTGGCCCTTTAAAGGTTTTAATACACAAACTTTATCCAGACTAGTCTTTTCTGAACTCCTGGCCGAATTTCAACGAATTTTGGCAGGGATGATGAGTACCAAGCCTAGTTTTGTCTATCATTGCCGTTCTCTGGTTGAATGAATTATGGCCTAATATACACAAACTTTATCCAGACAATTTTTGCTGAACCCCTGGCTGGATTGGCAGGAATGATCAGTACCAAGCCTAGTTGCACATGTTGTTGTCATGTTCCCCATGAAAGGCTCCATATAGCCAGTAGAGCGATACAGGCCCTCTTGGGCCTCTTGTTATTAGCTCTACTGGCCAAAGGCTTATGGATGATGAGTTGTCCGTTTTCGGTCGTCCGATCTGATCTTTACCAAACTTTACCAGATTATTTATTATTGAAAGCTCAGATAAGTTCGAAGACCAGCCAGATCGGACCAGTAACAGCGGAGTTATGGCCCTTGATTTAGTTAAAAATGCTATATTTTGCCTTAAGATGATAGGGCCTTCATCTTTCATCCGATATTTAAGAAACTTTACCAGATTGTTATTATTAATGACAGCTTGGTCAGTTTCAAAAACCAGCTAGATCGGACTATTAACAGGGGAGTTATTGCCTTTGATTTAGTTAAAAATGCTATATTTTGCCTCGTTGTTTTGCCTCGTTGAGACGATAGGGCCTTCATCTTTCATCTGATCTTTACCAAACTTTACCAGATTATTTATTAATGAAAGCTTGGATAAGTTCGAAGACCAGCCAGATCGGACCAGTAACAGCGGAGTTATGGCCCTTGATTTAGTTAAAAATGCTATATTTTGCCTCGTTAAGATGATAGGGCCTTCAATTTCCGTGCGATCTTTTTGAAACTCTACCAGATTGTTAATATCTATGTAAGCTTGGACAAATTCGAAAAACCAGCCAGATTGGGCCAGTAATAACGGAGTTATGGCATTGATTTAGTTAAAAATGCTATATTTTGCCTCGGTAATTCAATAGGGCCTTCATCTTTCATCCGATCATTATGAAACTTTACCTAATTGTTTATATCAATGAAAGCTCAGACAAGTTCGAAAACCAGCCACATCGGACAAGTAACAGAGTTTTGGCCCTTGATTTAGTTAAAAATGCTATATTTTGCCTCAAGATGATAGGGCCTTCACTTTTCATGCGATCTTCATGAAACTTTACCAGATTGTTAACATCAATGACAGCTCGGAGAAGTTCGAAAACCAGCCAGATCGGACTAGTAACGGTGGAGTTTTGGCCCTTGGTTTAGTTAAAAATCCTATTTTGCCTCAAGACAATAGGGCCTTCATCTTTCATCCGATCTTTAACTTTGTCTAGACTAGTTCTCCTGAACCTCTGGCTGGATTTCAACGAAACTTTGCAAGGATGATCAGTACCAAACCTAGTTGCATATATCATCACCATGTTCCGGTTGAATGATTTTTGAAAGACTTATGGCTCCTTATACATAAACTTTATCTTGAGCCAGTAGTCTCAGCATCCACAGGCCCTCTTGGGCCACTTGTCTTCCTTGTGACCACTTTAACACCTTCATTTATTATTTGATCTGTACCAAACTTGCACATATTATTAATATCAATGACAGATCGGACGAGTTAAAAAACCAACCATATCGGTTTAGTAACACCGGCGTTATGGCCCATGATTTGCTGAAAAATTGTGTGAACACTCTAGCACCTTTATTTATTATTTGATCTTTACCAAACTTGCACATATTCAGTCCTACATACAAGGTACAGATCAGACCGAAAAACCCAGAAATTCATTGCTATCATAAAAATTACCAGTACTGTTATTCCTCCAGCAGATTGTCCAGATAAACACTTGTTAATGACCATGATAAATTGCCTGGACAGCATTGCCCAGCCATGTTTTATTACTGCTCACTGATAAGCATCCACAGAGTTGAGTGTGTTGTGAGATGATACAGGGCATAGATACATGTATAGTTGATGTAAAGTTGACTTGTGTTTCGTTACAATTGCCCACAAACTTCATTAGTACATTGCTATAGCTACTTTAACACTTATCAATTCATATCCTCCAACAAATGGAACATTTTAGATCCGCCCATGCAGATACATTATAGATACATGTATAGTGTGTGTCACATTGTCTTTCACTTACCCAGAATCTTGATTAAATGATTAAATTGAGCGTTTTACATGTGATCATATTCTAAAATATTCGAAAATCCTAGATCCACCACTGCATATATACGTTATAGAATCATACATAGTGTATGACATATTGTCTTTTTACTTACCAAAAAGCATGATCATGTATGTGTATTTAATGCATGTAATTTTATTTGTGATTGCTTTATACCTTCCATACATTTAACACTTCAACAAGTCATATCTATAGAATACAGAATAGTTTGTAAAATTGTGTGACAATAGCAAACAAACATAATCAATGAGCTTAAAACACCTTGTGTATATAGTTTCAATATCATTTACAGGCAACAGTTAAACTAAGGTCTCGACCTTTAAAATTGTCAAAAACACTTATTAAAAAACGTTTTTCTCAATAATCGATTTTGAGAGTTTCATTTGATGAAGTGAATATGAAATGATTTATACCCACAACTGATTTTAATATAAAAAATTAAAGGGACACATGGCAAATTTGTTGAGTTTTGATCAAGCATTAAAACTGGCGATTCAATTTATTAATCCAGAATCATTTGACTTTAAACCTGATTGCATATAATTCAATGCAATTTTGAGTTTTCAATTTATCTTTTTATATTTTCATAGGTTAAAATATAAATTATTGGTAGACACTATAATCAACAGTTAGTGATTTGCAAAAACAGTTTTCTTTATACTCTTCTCATAATTAATATTAATAATTGAACAAATGCAAGTAATGTAGAAACACTAATGGGACACCGCGAGTTTTAAAAAAAAAGATTGCTGTGTGTCCCTTTAAACTTTGATATAATCTGTCGTTTCTGATGTTTTTTTAAGCCCTCGAGTATATAATTATACTGATGTGGTTAAATGAGGGTTATATATATTTAGGGGTTTTAAGTATATATATATTAATGTGATCATGAGGGTTTCTAAATATGCATGAACATTATGTACATCAATAGATTTATACTATATTACTACAAAGTGTACTTATTTTTGATAATGTTATAATTCCTGAGAACTGTCAAAGATTGGACAGTAAAATACAATTATTAAAAATACAATCTAAGTTGTTGTATACTATTAGTAAGTAAAACAATATTTTTCTCATTTTAAAGCAACTGATACAATTTCCATTTGTATTAAACAAGTCTGTGCTAGTAACACTATATATAAAATAAATAAACTGAATTTTCATCAAGTACATTGTTTTATTCCTCTCAGAGATGCCAGCTGTTCCACATTAGCACTGGCTACTTTTATTGCAGTTAATTTGTAAGGGGTCATTAAAAGGCTGCTACCTGGGAAGATTGTAACTGTATCATGATCAGTACCAAGTCTAGTTGTGCATATCATCATCATGTTCCAGTTAATTTCCGGTTGAATGGCCTCTTATACACAAACTTTATCTGGACAAGTTTTCCTGAATTCCTGGCTGGATTTCAGTGAAACTTGACCAAGTCTAGTTGTGCATGTTGATGTCGTGTTCCCTACAACAGACTCCATATAGCCAGTAGAGCGATACAGACCCTCTTGGGCCTCTTGTCTGAAATATGCTATATTTTGGCCTCATTAAGACGAAAAAGCCTTCATTTGGCCGTATTTCAGTGAAACTTTGCAGGGATGATCAGTAACAAGCCTAGTTGTACATATTGTCACCGTGTTCCAGTTGAATGATTTCGGTGGACTTATGGCCCTTTGAAGGTTTTAGTACACAAACTTTGTCCTGACTACTTCTCCTGAACCACTGGCCAGATTTAAACAAAACCTTGTTCTGGTTAAATGATTTTTGGCAGAGTTATGGTCATTTAAAGGTTTTAATACACAAACATTTTCTGGACTTAAAGTTCTCCTGAACCCCTCACCCGATTTCAACACAAGTTTGCAGGGAATATCAGCACCAAACCTAGTTGTGCATGTCATCGTCGCGTCCCGGTTTACAGATTTTTGACAGAGTTATTGCCCTTTAAAGTTTTAATACACAAACTTTATCTTGACTAGTTCTCCTGAACGATTCTCCAAATTTCAACGAAACTTAGCATGGATGATCAGCATCATCCCTCTTAGCATGGATGATCAGCATCAACCCTAGTTGTGCATATCATCGTTGCATTCCGGTTTAGGTATTTTTAGCGGACTTATGGCCCTTTAAAGGTTTTAATACACAAACTTTATCTGGATTAGTTCTCCTGAACCCCTCGCCAGATTTCAATGAAACTTTGCAGGGATGATCAGCACCATGCCTAGTTGTGCATGTCATGGTCGTGTTCATGTTTACAGATTTTTGGTGGAGTTTTGGCCCTTTAAAGGTTTTAATACACAAACCTTGTCCAGATTAGTCTCTTCTGAACTCCTTGCCAGATTTCAGCGATTCTTGGCGGGGATGATCAGTATACCAAGCATAGTTGCACCTGTCATTGCCGTGTTCTGGTGGATTAAATTGTGGCAGTGTTATGACCTTAAATGTTTTAATATATTAACTTTGTACAGACTAGTTCTCCTGAACCTCTGGCTGTATTTCAACGAAACTTGGCAGGGATGATCAGTACCAAGCCTAGTTACGTATATATGTTCTGGTTGAGTGATCTTTGAAAGGGTTTTGGCTACTTATACATAAAACTTTATCTTTAGCCAGTAGAGCATCCACAGGCCCTCTTGGGCCTCTTGTTTTAAAACATATAGCAATTTAAAAGCTAGCTAGCTTAATATAAACAAAACTCCGCCATTTTTCCGACAAGATGTTGGTTTCTAACCGTTTATTTTACCACCGAGTATTTTATCAAATGCGCATGCGTGAAGCTTGTTCCATTTGATGCTTGAACTGCCAAATCAAACGCGCTCACAATGACTGGCGCAGCACTTAATTGGTCCTGAACATATTTATTTTATTTGACGTCAAACATGGCCACCAGCAGCCACCTTTGTTTACACAAAGTTATACTGACAGTCAATGAAACACACTAGTAGATTATATTGGTGTTGAATTTTATTGCTGAATAAATTGATAATAAATTATAATAATAAGTGCATATTTAGAAATTGAACGATATTAATAATTACAAGTACCGATTGTCTCAAAATTCTTATATGTTGGTATAGTGTTCAATTAAAGTCAGATGGATAGAAAACAAAGGTCACACCTATTAATACCGGGTATGTCTAACATTGCTAGGAAATCATCTCAATATTACTTTATTTCAGTCTATAATGCCAGGCCACACTTGACTAGAATTAAAAGTGACCTTAACTTGCTGGTAACTACAACTACAAATGACAACATTCATCGCGTACCTACAACAACTTCAAGATGCAACAGTGAGCACCAGGTACCTACAACAACAACTGGCAACAGTGTACAACAGGTAACTACAAAAACTATAATACAGCAACAGTGAGCACCGAGTGCTTGCAGCAACTATAACTGGCAGAAGTGTCCACCGGGTACCTAAAGCAACAAAAACAGGCAACAGTGAGCACCAAGTACCTAAATCTAGCAGTGTCCACAGTCAACAGTGAGCATCGGGTACCTACAACAACTTCAACTGGCAGAAGTGTCCACCGGGTACCTACAAAAACTACAGCATGCAGCAGTATACACCAGGTACATTCAACAACTATAATAGGTGACAGTAAACACTGGCTACTTAAACAAGCAACAGTGTTCACTGGGTAACTACAACTGGCAGAAGTGTTCACCTGGTACCTACAACAACTACAGCAGGCAACAGTGAGCACTGGCTGCCTCCAACTGGCAACAGTGTCCACCGGGTACCTGCAACAACTACAAATGGGAACAGTGTCAACTGGTTACCTGTTGCAACCACAAGATGCAACAGTGAGCAACGTGTACCTACAACTACAAGAGGCAACTGTGAGCACCATGTACCTACAGCAACCACAAGACGCAACAGTGAGCAACGTGTACCTCAACTACAAGAGGCACCTGTGATCACCATGTACCTACAACAACTACAAAATGTAACAGTGAGCACTGACTACCAACAGCAACTACAAGACACAACAGTGAGCAATGTGTACCTACAACTACAAGGGCATACAGTGAGCACCATGTGCCTACAACATCTACAAGATGCAACAGTGAGCACTGGGTACCTACAGCAACTACCAGAAGCTACAGTGAGCACATGGGACACATAAGAGAGGAAATAAACATTATACAGTGACAGTAAGGAGAAGATATACACTATATAGAGTACTACTGATGTCGGGTAAACACAGAAAAGAGAAGAAATACACCATGTGGGGTACTACTGATGTCGGGGTGACAAGGAATGGAGAAGAATATTTAATACTGCTGATGGCGAGGTGAAACAGAAGGGAGAAGATATACACTATGTGAAGTACTACTGATGTCAGGGTTACACAGAAGAGAGGAAATACACACTACATGGAGTACAACTGATCTCTTGGTGACACAGTAAGGAGAATATACACTATATAGAGTACTACTGATGTCGGGGTCACACAAAAAAGGGAAGAAATACACTATGTGGAGTACTACTGATGTCAGGGTGACACAGAAGAGAGAAGATGCCCACTATGTGGAGTACAACTGATGTCAGGGTGACACAGAAGAGAGAAGATGCCCACTATGTGGTGTGCTATTGTTGTCTCGTTGGCACAGAAGGGAGAATATACACACTGTGGAGTACTACTGATGTCTTGGTGACACAGAAGGGAGAAGATGCCCAATATGTGGAGTACTACTGATGTCTCGGTGACACATAAGGGAGAAGATACACTCTGTGGAGTACTTTTTATGTCGTTGTGACACAGAATGGAGAGGATGCACACTATATGGATTTCTACTGATGTCGGGATGACACAGAAGGGAGAAGATATACACTATGTGGAGTACTACATATAGTGCATATCTTCTCTTCTCTTTGTCTCCCCGACATCAGTAGTACTCCGCAAAGTGTGTATCTACTCTCTTCTGTATCACCACAACATCAGGAGTACTCTACAAAGTGTATCTTCTCCCTTCTGTGTCACCCAGACATCAGTAGTACTCTACTTAGTGTATATCTTCTTCCTTCTTTGTCCACCCTACAAAGTGTCCAAAGGGTACCTAAAAGAAGTACTACAAGAATCATCAGTGAGCACCTGGTATCTACAAGAAGTTCTACACAAATCATCAGTGAGCACCAGGTACCTACAAGAAGTTCTACAAAAATCAGCAGTGAGCACCGGGTACCTACAAGAAGTACTACAATAATCATCAATCAGCTCTGGGTACCTACAGTAAGTACTACAAGAACCATCAGTGAGCACCGGCTATGTACAAAAAGTACTACACAAACCATCAGTGAGGATCGGGTACCTACAAAAAGTACTACAAAAAGGATCAGTGAGTACTGGGTACCTATAAGAAGTACTACAAGAATCAACAGTGTCCACCGGGTACCTACAAGAAGTACTTCAAGAATCATCAGTTTCCATCAGTGTCCATCGGGCACCTACAACAAGCAACAGTGAGAAACGGGTACCTACAATAACTACAACTGTTGAGGTACCTGGTACTACAATAACTGCAACAGGCAACAGTGAGAACCTGGTACCTACAACTACAAAAAGCCACATTGTCCACCGGGTACCTACAACAATTACAACTGCCAACAATACAATGTACACTGGGTACCTACAACTGGCAACAGTGTGCACCAGGTACTACAACCCCTAGAACTGGCAATGGTGTGCACGGGGAAAAAACTGTTTATAGGTGGTATTTGGTGGTGATAGTATGGCTATAAGGGGAGGATGTAGGACTAATGTTATCTTGCTTTTATCAACATGGTCAGGGAAATATCGAAATTTTATTTTGAGATTCCTGTGGCCTTCCTGACAATGACTACAACTGGGAACAGAGTGCACCGGATACCTACAGCAAATACAAGAGGCAACAGTGAGCAACGTGTACCTACAACTACAAGAGACAACTGTGAGCACCATGTACATAGAACACTACAAGAGGCAACGGTGAGCACTATGTACATAGAACAACTACAAGATGCAACAGTGAGCACCGGGTACGTATAACAAATACAAGAGGCAACAGTGAGCAACGTGTACCTACAACTACAAGAGACAACTGTGAGCACCATGTACATAGAACCACTACAAGAGGCAACTGTGAGCACTATGTACATAGAACAACTACAAGATGCAACAGTGAGCACCGGGTACCTACAGCAACTACAAGAGGCAACAGTGAGCAATGTGTACCTACAACTACAAGAGGCAACTGTGAGCACCATGTACCTACAACAACTACAATATTCAACAGTGATCATCGGGTACCTACAGCAACTACAAGAGGCAACAGTTAGCAACGTGTACCTACAACTACAAGAGGCAACTGTGAGCATCATGTACCTATAACAACTAAAAGATCCTACAGTGAGCAGCGGGTACCAACAGCAACTACAAGAGGAAATAGTGAGCACTGGGTACCTCCATCAACTTCAACTAACAGCAGTGAACACTGTCTACAACTGACAACAGTGACCACCGAGTATCTGCAGCAGCTACAATAAGCAGTAGTGAGCACTGGGTTCCTGCATCTGGTAATAGTGTCCACCTGGTACCTACATCAACACAACTGGCAACGATGTCCACCAGATATCTACAACTACAACAGGCAACAATGAGCACCATGTACCTACAACTAGCAAAAGTGTCCACTGCATACTTGCAATGACTACAACAGGCAACAGTGAGCCCTGGGTACATTCAATATCCAACACTACAGTCCAACCAGATATGCACAACCACTACAACTGGCAACAATATCCACTGAGAAGCAATCTATGTATGTGATATTTGGTGGTGAAGGTACGGCTATAACAGAAACTACAACAGGCAACAGAGAGTATCATGTACCTACAACAACTACAAATGGCAACTGTAAACTGGGTACCTGTAACAGCTACAAGACGCAACAGTTAGCACAGCCGTGTCAACTGGGTACCTGTAGCAACTACAAGAGGGAACAGTAAGCACTGGGTACCTACAACTACAGGAGACAACAGTGACTACCGTTTACCTAAAACAACTACAACTGGCAACCGTGCCCACTGGGAAACTACAGCAACTACAACAGGCAACAGCTTGTACCGGGTACCTACAACAACTGCAAGAGCCAACATTGATTACCATGTACCAACAACTACAAGAGGTAACTGTGAGCATCCTGTATCTACTACAACTACAAGAGGTAACTGTGAGCATCCTGTATCTACAACAACTACAAGATGTAACAGTGAGCAACGGCTATCTAAAGCAAAAACAAGAGGCAACAGTGAGCAACGTGTACCTAAAACTACAAGAGGGATCTGTGAGCACCATGTTCCTATAACAACTACAGGACACAACAGTGAGCACCGGTTACCTACAGCAACTACAAGATGCAACAGTGAGCACCGGGTACGTAGAGCAACTACAAAAGGCAACAGTTAGCAATGTATATCTAGAACTACCAGAGGCAACTGTGAGCACCATGATCCTACAACAACTAAAAGATGCAACTGAGCACAGGGTACCTAAGCAACTTCAAGAGGCAAAGGTGAGGAATGCGTACCTGCAACAACTAAAAGATGCAACAGTGAACACTGAGTACCTGTAGCAACTACAAGAGGCAACAGTGAACACATGGTATTTACATCAGGCAACAGTGAGCACAAGGTACCTACAAAAACTACAAGAAGCAATAGTGAACACAGGGTACCTACATCAGGCAACAGCCAGCACCAGGTGCCTGCAATAACTACAAAAAGCGATAGTGAACACTGTGTACCTACAACAGCCAACAGTGAGCACCGGATACCTACAACAACTATAAGAGGCAGCAGAGAACAATGTGTACCTACAACTACAAGAGGCAACTGTGGACACCATGTACCTACAACAACTACAGGATGCAACAGTGAGCACCGGGTACCAACAGCAACTACAACACACAACAGTGAGTCCAGGTAACTACAGCAACTACAAGACACGACAGTGAGCAACGTGTACCTACAACTACAAGAGGCAAGTGTGAGAACCATGAACCTGCAACAACCAAGATGCAAAGTGAGCACCGGGTATTTACAGCAACTACAAGAGGCAACAGTGAGCAATGTGTATCTACAACTACGAGAGGCATCTGTGAGCACCATGTACCTACAACTGCAAGGAGCAACATTGAGCACCGGGTACCTACAGAAACTACAAGAGGCAACAGTGAGCACCGTGTTTCAACAACTACAAGAGGCAACTGTGAGCACCATGTACAAACAACAACTACAAGATGCAACAGTGGGCACCAGGTACCTACAGCAACTACAAGACACGACAGTGAGCAACGTATACCTACAACTTCAAGGGGCATCTGTGAGCACCATGTGCCTACAACATCTAAAATATGCAGCAGTGAGCACCAGGTACCTACAGAAACTACAAGGGGCAACACTGAGCACCATGTATCAACAACTACAAGAGGCATCTGTGAGCACCATGTACCTAAAACTGCAAGGAGCAACATTGAGCACCGGGTACCTACAGAAACTAAAAGAGGCAACAGTGAGCACCGTGTTTCAACAAATACAAGAGGCAACTGTGAGCACCATGTACCAACAACAACTACAATATGCAACAGTGGGCACCAGGTACCTATAGCAACTACAAGACATGACAGTGAGTAATGTGTACCTACAATTACTAGGGCATCTGTGAGCACTATGTACCTACAACAACTGCAAGACACAACAGTGAACACATGGTACCTACAGCAATTACAAGAGGCAACAGTGAGCAGCGTGTACCTACAATAACTACAAAAAGCGATAGTGAACACCGGGTACCTAAAAAAGCCAACAGTGAGCACCGGATACCTACAACTACTACAACAGGCAACAGTGTGTAGCTGGGTAGCACAGGGTACCTACAACTGGTAACAGTGTTGACCTGGTACCTACCATTACTACAACTGACAACAGTGTGGCACGGAATACCTACAACTGGTAACAGTGTTGACCTGGTACCTACCATAATACAACTGACAACAGTGTGGCACGGAATACCTACAACTGGTAACAGTATCCAACAGGATACACACAACCACTACAACTGGCAACAATGTCTGCAGAGAAGCAAATTATGTATGTGGTATTTGGTGTCGAAGGTACGGCTATAAGGGGAGAATGGGGGCCGTATATTTTCTTGCGTTATTCAGGGAAACCACATGCAGTGTCGAGGAAATATCAGAGAATTTTATTTTGAGATTTCTACAATCTACCATCCTGACAATGAATATAACTGTCAACAGTGTCCACCGGGCACCTACAAATGACAACAGTGTCCACTGGGTACATACAAAGACTACAAATGGCAACGGTGTCCACCAGGTACCTACAACAACAGCCAACAGTGAGCATTGGTCACCTACAACATCTACATCTGGTAGCATTGAGCATCGGGTTTCTACATTTGGCAACGGTGTAACTGACTGAAATTCCACCAGGTACCTTTAACAACTACAACAGGCAACAGAGAGCACTGGGTACATACAACAAATACAATAGGTAACAGTAAGTACATGTACCTAACACACCAACTACAAGAGGCAATAGTAAGCACTGTGTACCTACAACAACTACTTATGGCAACATTATCAACTGGGTACCTACAGCAACTAAAATAGGCAACAATGAACACCAGGCACCTACAACTAAAAGCGCCAACAGTGAGCACCATTTAGCTACTACAACTACAAGAGGCAACAGTTAGCACCGTGTACCTACAACAACTAAAGAAGAAATAGTGAACACCGGGTACCTACATCAGGCAACAGCGAGCACCAAGTGCCTGCAATAACTACAAGAAGCAATAGTGAACACATGGTATTTACATCAGGCAACAGTGAGCACAAGGTACCTACAAAAACTACAAGAAGCAATAGTGAACACAGGGTACCTACATCAGGCAACAGCCAGCACCAGGTGCCTGCAATAACTACAAGAAGCAATAGTGAACACATGGTACTTACGTCAGGCAACAGTGAGCACCAGGTACCTACAATAACTACAAGAAGCAATAATGAGCACAGAACACATGCATCTGGCAACAGTAAACATCAGGTACCTACAATACTAGTAACTACAAGAAGCAATAGTGAACACAGAGTACCTACATCAGGCAACAGTGAGCACCAGGTACCTACAATAACTACAAGAAGCAATAATGAACACAGAACACCTGCTTCTGGCAACAGTGAGCACCAGGTACCTATAATAACTAGAAGAAACAATAGTGAACACAAGGTACTTACATCAGGCAACAGTGAGCACTAGGTACCTACAATAACTACAAGAAACGATAGTGAACACAAGGTACTTACATCGGGCAACAGTGAGCACCAGGTACCTACAATAACTACAAGAAACAATAGTGAACACAAGGTACTTACATCAGGCAACAGTGAGCACTAGGTACCTACAATAACTACAAGAAGCAATAGTGAACACGGGTACTTACATCGGGCAACAGTGAGCACCAGGTACCTATAATTACTACAAGAAGCAATAGTGAACACAGGGTACCTACAACAGGCAACAGTGAGAACCAGGTACCTACAATAAATACAAAAAGCAATAGTGAACACCGGCAACAGTGAGCATCAGGTACCTACAGCAACTACAAGAGGCAGCAGTCATCAACGCATAGCTACAACAACTACAACATGAAACAGTCATCGGGAAGCTACAACAGGCAACAGTGTCCATCATGTACATACGACAACTATTCCTGGCAATTGTCATTTGGTACCTACAACAGGCAGCAGTGAACACTGGGTACATACAAGTGACTACAGTGTCCAACGGGTACCTAACACATCTACAACAGGCAACAGTGAGCACAGGTTACCTACAACAATTTCAGAAGGCCAGTGTCCACGGCATACCTACAACATCACATGGGAATAGAGTCCACTGGGAACCTACAACTGTAACTAGAAACAGTGAGCACCAGGTACCTACAATAGGCATCAGTGATCGCCGGTTACCTACAACAGGCAACATGGATGATCTACCTAACACAACTACAAGTGGCAGAAGTGTCAACCTGCTTACTACAACTGACAGAAGTGTCCACCAGAACCGACAACTGACAAGTCGTCGGTTATTTACAACATCTGCAACAGACAACAGTGACCACCGGGTACCTAGAACAACTATAACAGGCAACAGTGAGCACCGGGTACCTACAAGTATTATAACTGACAACAGTGTCCACCTGGTACTTACAGTAACTACAACAGGCAACATTGAGCACCGGGTATGTACAACTCATATCTGTGTAAACCTGTACCTAAAACAACTACAACAGGCAACAGTGAGCACTGGCTACCTGCAACAACTACATCTGACAATAGTGTTCACAGGGCATCTACAGCATCTATAATAGGCAACTGTTAGCACCAGGTACCTACAATAACTACAAGAAACAATAGTGAACACAATAGTGCAGGTAGATGCAGCAAATGCAATTGGCAACTGAGCACCGGGTACCTGCAACTCTCAAGAGTGTATACCAGCTAGCTACAACTACAACAGGCAACAGTAAACACCGGGTACGAACAACTCGCAACTGCGTATACGGGACCTACAACAAGTACAACAGACAACAGTGAGCTATGGGTACATACCACCGTCACTACGACTGACAACAGTGAGCACTGGTTACCTACAATTACTACAACTGACAACAGTGTTCACAGGGTACATTAAGAAACTATACAGACAGCAGTGAGAACCAGGTACCTAAAGCTCAGTGAGCCCTGAGTACCTACAATAACTACAACTGACAACAGTGTCCACCGGGTACATACAGCAACTACAAATGGGAACAGTGAACATCGGCTACCTTCAATGACTTCAGCTGTCCACCGGATACCTACAATGAAGACAACTGGCAAGAGTCTCAACGACTTAAACTGGCAAGAGTGTCCACCGGGTACCTACAATGACTAAAACTGTCAACAATGTGCACTGGGTACCTACAACTGGATACCTACAATCGATACAACTGGAAACGATGTCCACTGAGGATGGAGGCCGTATATTTCTTGCCTTATTCAGGGAAACCACATGCAGTGTCAGAGAAATATCAGGGAATTTTGTTTTGAGATTCCTTTGGCCATCCTGACAATGAATACAACTGTCAACAGTGTCCACCGGGCACCTACAACTGACAAGAACTATGACTGGTAACATTGACTATCGGGTTCCTACTATTGGCAACGGTGTTAGCCGAGTACTTACAAACACTAGAACTGGCTAAAATGTCCACCAGGTACCTTTAAAAATTACAACGGGCAACAGTGTCCACCGGGTACCTACACAAACTATAACAGGTAATAGTGAGTACTGTGTACCTACAACGACAACTACAAGAGACAACAGTGAACGCTGTATACCTACAGCAACTACGCATGGCAACAGTGTCAACTGCAACTACAACAGGCAACAGTGACCACCGTGTTCTTAAAACAACTAGAAATGGCAACAGTGTCCACTGGGTACCTACAACAAGCTACAGTGTCCACTGGGTACCTACAACAAGCTACAGTGTCCACTGGGTACCTACAACAAGCTACAGTGTCCACCGGGTACCTACAACAAGCTACAGTGTCCACTGGGTACCTACAACAAGCTACAGTGTCCACCAGGTACCTACAACAAGCTACAGTGTCCACCGGGTACCTACAACAAGCTACAGTGTCCACCGGGTACCTACAACAAGCTACAGTGTCCACCGGGTACCTACAAAAAGCTACAGTGTCCACTGGGTACCTACAACAAGCTACAGTGTCCACTGGGTACCTATAACAAGCTACAGTGTCCACTGGGTACCTACAACAAGCTACAGTGTCCACTGGGTACCTACAACAAGCCACAGTGTCCACTGGGTACCTACAACAAGCTACATTGTCCACTGGGTACCTACAACAAGCTACAGTGTCCACTGGGTACCTACAACAAGCTACAGTGTCCACCGGGTACCTACAACAAGCTACAGTGTCCACTGGGTACCTACAACAAGCTACAGTGTCCACCAGGTACCTACAACAAGCTACAGTGTCCACCGGGTACCTACAACAAGCTACAGTGTCCACCGGGTACCTACAAAAAGCTACAGTGTCCACTGGGTACCTACAACAAGCTACAGTGTCCACTGGGTACCTATAACAAGCTACAGTGTCCACTGGGTACCTACAACAAGCTACAGTGTCCACTGGGTACCTACAACAAGCCACAGTGTCCACTGGGTACCTACAACAAGCTACAGTGTCCACTGGGTACCTACAACAAGCTACAGTGTCCACCGGGTACCTACAACAAGCTACAGAGTCCACCGGGTACATATAACAACTACAACTGGCGACAATGAGCAGCATTTACTTACAACTGGCAACAGTGTCCACTGGATACCGTGTCCACTGGATATCTACTACAACAGGCAAGAGAGAGAATCGGGTATCTACAGCAACTACAGTAGGAAACAGTGAGCACTGGATACCTACAACTGACAATAGTGTCCACTGGGTACCTACAACAGCTACAGCAGGCAACAGTGAGCACAGGGTACCTACAACAACTACAACTAGGAGAAGTGTCCACCAGTTCCACCAACAACTACAACTGGCAGAAGTGTCCGGCAGTAACCTATAACAACAACAAGCAACAGTGAGCACCGGTTACCTACAACTGACAATTGTGCACTGTGTACCTAAAACAACTACAACAGGCAACAGTGATTACCGGGTACCTGCAGCAACTTCTACAGGCAACAGTGAGCACTGGGTTCCCGCAACAGGCAACAGTGTCCACCGGTTACCTACAACAACTACAAATGGCAATAGTGTCGACTTGGTGCATACTAAATGAGCTCTGGGTACCTACAACTGTCGTCAGTGTCCACCGGGTATGTACAACAGTTACAACTGGGAAGTTCGCTTCAGGTACCTACATCAACTACAGCTGCCAACAGTCTAATTGGTACCTATAACTGGCAACAGTGTCCACGGGGTACCTACAATAACTACAGGCAACACTTTAACTGACATCAGTGACCACCGGGTACCTAAAACAGGCAGGCATGTCCACCCGGTACCTACAACATCTACAACTAGCAGAAATACTACTGATAGCGGGTTAACACAGAATGGAGAAGATACGCGCTTTCTGGAGTACTACTGATGTCGGGATGACACAGAAGGGAGAAGATTCACACTCTGATGTATTGCTGATTTTGGTGATACAGAAGGTTGGAGATACACATGGTGGAGTACAACTGATGTCAGGGTGACACAGAAGGGAGAAGATACATTCTAGCTATATGGAGTACTGCTGATGTCAGGGTGATACAGAAGGGAGAAGATAATGCTATGTGCGGTACTGCTGATGTTGAGGTGAAACAGAAGTGATACGATTTACGCTATGTGGAATACTACTGATGTCTCGGTGACACAGAAGGTAGCAGATATACGCTATGTGGAGTGATAATGATGTCAGGGTAACATAGAAGGGAGATGATATCATATACAGTGTGCTGAGTACTACTGGTGTCGAAGTGACACAGAAGGGGGGAAATGCACACCATGTGGAGTACTACTGATGTCTGGTTGAAACAGAAGGGAGAACATACACATTATATGGAGTTCTACTGATGTCACGGTGACACAAAAGGGAGCAGATACACACTATATCGTACAACTGATCTCGGTGACACAGAAGGGAGAAGATACACACAATGTGGAGTACTACTGATGTCAAGGTGACACGGAAGAGAGAAGATATATTCTGTTTTCATTACTACTGATGTCAGGGTGACACAGAAGAGAGAACAACAACTGGCAACAGTATGTACAGGGTACTATAAACCGAACAACTGGCAACAGTGTCCACTGAGGCAAATATATATATACATCAGTCCTCCACATAATGATGTTTGGTGGTGAAGGTACGGCTATAAGGGGAGGATGGAGGCCGTATATCTTTTTACTTGTATCAAGGTAACGTTATGTAGGGTCGGAATTATCAGAATTCTTTAGAGATTTCTGTGGCCACCTTTACAACTGCAACAGTTATCAACGAGTACCTGCAGCTGGCAACAGTGTGCACCAGGTACTATAACGCCTACAACTGGCAAAAGTGTTCACTGAGGGAAATATATACTTCATATAGTGGTGTTTGGTGGTGAAGGTATGGCTATAAGGGGAGGATGGAGGCTGTATACTTACTTTTATCAAGGTAACTTTATGTAGGGTCGTAATTACCAGAATTGTATTTTGAGATTTCTGTATCCACCTTTACAACTACAAGAGGCAAAAGTGAGGAATGTGTACCTGCAACAACTAAAAGATGCAACAGTGAGTACATATAGCAACTACAAGAGGCAACAGTGAGCAATGTGTACCTACAATAACTACAAAAAGCGATAGTGAACACTGTGTACCTACAACAGCCAACAGTGAGCACCGGATACATACAACAACTACAAGAGGCAGCAGAGAGCAATGTGTACCTACAACTACAAGAGGCAACTGTGGACACCATGTACCTGCAACAACTACAGGATGCAACAGTTACCACCGGGTACCTATAACAACTACAAGAGGCAACAGTGAGCAATGTGTACCTACAATAACTACAAAAAGCGATAATGAACACTGTGTACCTACAACAGCTAACAGTGAGCACCGGATACCTACAACAACTACAACAGGCAACAGAGAGCACTGGGTGCATACAACAACTACAACAGGAAATAGTGAGTACTGTGTACCTACAACAACAACTACAAGCGGGTGGTTTCTAGGACTGGTGTCTCCGGTGTCGGTATAAAGTGTCTGGGTTGGGGTATCAGCACCGAACTGATTGACCAGTGTCAGAATAATGTGACTGGGGGGTTATCATGTCTACTACGGCGTGGTATTCCAGTGTGGCAGCACTATAAAGAAACCATTGAGTTCGCTGCTTCAAGTAGACATATCACATCACACGCAAAAACACACAGATACAAATCCAGACTCCATTTTCTGTTAGAAATACACACACACACACACACACCAGCACCGAAAACTTGCACAGGAGTCGCCGTCTCGATAGTTCGAAAACACCGCAGCGTGGCACAATGGTAGAGCGTTCGCCTCACATGCGGTAGGTCGTTGGTTTATCCACGGCCGGGTCATACCAAAGACTTCATAAAAGCGGCACTAGTAGCCTACTCCCTTGCTTGACGTTCAGCACTTTTCAAAAGGGTGGTTTCTAGGACTGGTGTCTCCGGTGTCGGTATAAAGTGTCTGGGTTGGGGTATCAGCACCGAACTGATTGACCAGTGTCAGAATAATGTGACTGGGGGGTATCATGTCTACTACGGCGTGGTATTCCAGTGTGGCAGCACTATAAAGAAACCATTGAGTTCGCTGCTTCAAGTAGACATATCATCACATCACACGCAAAAACACACAGATACAAAACCAGACTCCATTTTCTGTTAGAAATACACACACACACACCAGCACCGAAAACTTGCACAGGAGTCGCTGTCTCGATAGTTAGAAAACACCGCAGCGTGGCACAATGGTAGAGCGTTCACCTCACATGCGGTAGGCCGTGGGTTTATCCACATTCAGCACTTTTCAAAAGGGTGGTTTCTAGGACTGGTGTCTCCGGTGTCAGTATAAAGTGTCTGGGTTGGGGTATCAGCACCGAACTGATTGACCAGTGTCAGAATAATGTGACTGGGGGGTTATCATGTCTACTACGGCGTGGTATTCCAGTGTGGCAGCACTATAAAGAAACCATTGAGTTCGCTGCTTCAAGTAGACATATCACATCACACGCAAAAACACACAGATACAAATCCAGACTCCATTTTCTGTTAGAAATACACACACACACACACACACCAGCACCGAAAACTTGCACAGGAGTCGCCGTCTCGATAGTTCGAAAACACCGCAGCGTGGCACAATGGTAGAGCGTTCGCCTCACATGCGGTAGGTCGTTGGTTTATCCACGGCCGGGTCATACCAAAGACTTCATAAAAGCGGCACTAGTAGCCTACTCCCTTGCTTGACGTTCAGCACTTTTCAAAAGGGTGGTTTCTAGGACTGGTGTCTCCGGTGTCGGTATAAAGTGTCTGGGTTGGGGTATCAGCACCGAACTGATTGACCAGTGTCAGAATAATGTGACGGGGGGGTATCATGTCTACTACGGCGTGGTATTCCAGTGTGGCAGCACTATAAAGAAACCATTGAGTTCGCTGCTTCAAGTAGACATATCATCACATCACACGCAAAAACACACAGAGACAAATCCAGACTCCATTTTCTGTTAGAAATACACACACACATACCAGCACCGAAAACTTGCACAGGAGTCGCCGTCTCGATAGTTCGAAAACACCGCAGCGTGGCACAATGGTAGAGCGTTCACCTCACATGCGGTAGGCCGTGGGTTTATCCACATTCAGCACTTTTCAAAAGGGTGGTTTCTAGGACTTGTGTCTCCGGTGTCAGTATAAAGTGTCTGGGTTGGGGTATCAGCACCGAACTGATTGACCAGTGTCAGAATAATGTGACTGGGGGGTTATCATGTCTACTACGGCGTGGTATTCCAGTGTGGCAGCACTATAAAGAAACTATTGAGTTCGCTGCTTCAAGTAGACATATCACATCACACGCAAAAACACACAGATACAAATCCAGACTCCATTTTCTGTTAGAAATACACACACACACACACACACACCAGCACCGAAAACTTGCACTGGAGTCGCCGTCTCGATAGTTCGAAAACACCGCAGCGTGGCACAATGGTAGAGCGTTCGCCTCACATGCGGTAGGTCGTGGGTTTATCCACGGCCGGGTCATACCAAAGACTTCATAAAAGCGGCACTAGAAGCCTACTCCCTTGCTTGACGTTCAGCACTTTTCAAAAGGGTGGTTTCTAGGACTGGTGTCTCCGGTGTCGGTATAAAGTGTCTGGGTTGGGGTATCAGCACCGAACTGATTGACCAGTGTCAGAATAATGTGACTGGGGGGTTATCATGTCTACTACGGCGTGGTATTCCAGTGTGGCAGCACTATAAAGAAACCATTGAGTTCGCTGCTTCAAGTAGACATATCACATCACACGCAAAAACACACAGATACAAATCCAGACTCCATTTTCTGTTAGAAATACACACACACACACACACACCAGCACCGAAAACTTGCACAGGAGTCGCCGTCTCGATAGTTCGAAAACACCGCAGCGTGGCACAATGGTAGAGCGTTCGCCTCACATGCGGTAGGTCGTTGGTTTATCCACGGCCGGGTCATACCAAAGACTTCATAAAAGCGGCACTAGTAGCCTACTCCCTTGCTTGACGTTCAGCACTTTTCAAAAGGGTGGTTTCTAGGACTGGTGTCTCCGGTGTCGGTATAAAGTGTCTGGGTTGGGGTATCAGCACCGAACTGATTGACCAGTGTCAGAATAATGTGACTGGGGGGTATCATGTCTACTACGGCGTGGTATTCCAGTGTGGCAGCACTATAAAGAAACCATTGAGTTCGCTGCTTCAAGTAGACATATCATCACATCACACGCAAAACACACAGATACAAATCCAGACTCCATTTTCTGTTAGAAATACACACACACACACCAGCACCGAAAACTTGCACAGGAGTCGCTGTCTCGATAGTTAGAAAACACCGCAGCGTGGCACAATGGTAGAGCGTTCGCCTCACATGCGGTAGGTCGTGGGTTTATCCACGTTCAGCACTTTTCAAAAGGGTGGTTTCTAGGACTGGTGTCTCCGGTGTCAGTATAAAGTGTCTGGGTTGGGGTATCAGCACCGAACTGATTGACCAGTGTCAGAATAATGTGACTGGGGGGTTATCATGTCTACTACGGCGTGGTATTCCAGTGTGGCAGCACTATAAAGAAACCATTGAGTTCGCTGCTTCAAGTAGACATATCACATCACACGCAAAAACACACAGATACAAATCCAGACTCCATTTTCTGTTAGAAATACACACACACACACACACACACCAGCACCGAAAACTTGCACAGGAGTCGCCGTCTCGATAGTTCGAAAACACCGCAGTGTGGCACAATGGTAGAGCGTTCGCCTCACATGCGGTAGGTCGTTGGTTTATCCACGGCCGGGTCATACCAAAGACTTCATAAAAGCGGCACTAGTAGCCTACTCCCTTGCTTGACGTTCAGCACTTTTCAAAAGGGTGGTTTCTAGGACTGGTGTCTCCGGTGTCGGTATAAAGTGTCTGGGTTGGGGTATCAGCACCGAACTGATTGACCAGTGTCAGAATAATGTGACTGGGGGGTATCATGTCTACTACGGCGTGGTATTCCAGTGTGGCAGCACTATAAAGAAACCATTGAGTTCGCTGCTTCAAGTAGACATATCATCACATCACACGCAAAACACACAGATACAAATCCAGACTCCATTTTCTGTTAGAAATACACACACACACACCAGCACCGAAAACTTGCACAGGAGTCGCTGTCTCGATAGTTAGAAAACACCGCAGCGTGGCACAATGGTAGAGCGTTCGCCTCACATGCGGTAGGTCGTGGGTTTATCCACGTTCAGCACTTTTCAAAAGGGTGGTTTCTAGGACTGGTGTCTCCGGTGTCAGTATAAAGTGTCTGGGTTGGGGTATCAGCACCGAACTGATTGACCAGTGTCAGAATAATGTGACTGGGGGGTTATCATGTCTACTACGGCGTGGTATTCCAGTGTGGCAGCACTATAAAGAAACCATTGAGTTCGCTGCTTCAAGTAGACATATCACATCACACGCAAAAACACACAGATACAAATCCAGACTCCATTTTCTGTTAGAAATACACACACACACACACACACACCAGCACCGAAAACTTGCACAGGAGTCGCCGTCTCGATAGTTCGAAAACACCGCAGTGTGGCACAATGGTAGAGCGTTCGCCTCACATGCGGTAGGTCGTTGGTTTATCCACGGCCGGGTCATACCAAAGACTTCATAAAAGCGGCACTAGTAGCCTACTCCCTTGCTTGACGTTCAGCACTTTTCAAAAGGGTGGTTTCTAGGACTGGTGTCTCCGGTGTCGGTATAAAGTGTCTGGGTTGGGGTATCAGCACCGAACTGATTGACCAGTGTCAGAATAATGTGACTGGGGGGTATCATGTCTACTACGGCGTGGTATTCCAGTGTGGCAGCACTATAAAGAAACCATTGAGTTCGCTGCTTCAAGTAGACATATCATCACATCACACGCAAAAACACACAGATACAAATCCAGACTCCATTTTCTGTTAGAAATACACACACACACACACACACACACAACTTGCACAGGAGTCGCCGTCTCGATAGTTCGAAAACACCGCAGTGTGGCACAATGGTAGATCGTTCGCCTCACATGCGGTAGGTCGTGGGTTTAATCCACGGCCGGGTCATGCCAAAGACTTCATAAAAATGGCACTAGTAGCCTACTCCCTTGCTTGACGCTCAGCACTTTTCAAAGGGTGGTTTCTAGGACTGGTGTGCCCGGTGTCAGTATAAAGTGTCTTGGTTTGGGTATCACCACCGAAACCTTGCGCAGGAGTCGCCATCGTGATTGTGTGAAAAACCACACATATATACATCGGATGATGATTGTGTACGACGTAGTGTTTACATGTATCCATGAACCTGTAGCAACTACAACTGGCAGAAGTGTCCATGGGTACCACAACCACTACAGCTGGCAGAAGTGTCCACCTGGTAATTACAACTACAACTGTCAACAGTGTTCACGGGGTACCTAGAAGAAGTACTACAATAGGCACCATTCAGGACTGGATACCTACAACTGGCGACAGTGTCCACCAGGTACCTACATATTTTCTTTCTTGTAGCATGTTAAGACAATTTGTGGAGGTCAACAAATTTTAATTAGAAAACTTTCATTATTAGATTGGCAAATAATGTTTGGAGGGCATCCTCAAACTGATGGATTCGGGGTAATAACTTCCGTTAGGAGAGATATTCGAAATATGAAACGTGTGTAGTGGTTTTCTAAGTATAGATAACCTTCAACTATCGAATTAATAGACAGGGATGGGCTCTTCATTTGCCTTCGCCAGTCGCCATAGGCGAAATCAAATTGCAAATGGCGAAACTTTTGTCAAGTGCTTTCGCCAATTTGGCTAAAGTCATTTTAACCCATGTAAACTGACGGCTGGTATTGGCGAACTTGGCGAAAGTAGCGAAAGTAGCGAAAGGAACAAGTTCGTGGGCGCGGCCATGTTTTTCTGAAAAATCCTTGATGGGTTCTCGGTGTTTACAGAAGAGCTAAAATCTGTAAACTGTGTTACGACAATTGCGCTTTATATTACACACGGCTTATTTTTACATAGCGATGTCTAAATTGTAAACCCAACAAGAGCTCGCCGACAAAAAAGTCGCATTTTTCAATAACAACGCAAAACAGGTCATAGATCACTATTGCATTTTCCATAGACTTACTGTTTAATGTTTTCCCATCTGACATGCAAACAAAAAACCCAGGCTTACTGTTGCTTACCATGTTACACTGATGAAGCTTAGATGCATGTAAACAGGAACTTCGTGTTAGGGGTTGACCTATTTTTAGTGCCACTTCTAGATGTCCGAAGGACATGACCCTACAATATGAGGGAATCCCCAAATAAATTTATTTAAATCACCCTCTTTCCTTTTTATTCTGCTATGTCATAGAGCTAAACCATACAAATTAAAGCTATGTTAAATAATAATCAGAAATAAATAACAAATTCAAGTTAACCTAATTGAATTTCCCACCTTGTCTATCATCCAATCAAAATAAGGCTTATGTATGCATTAGGCATTGGGGTTACCATATACTTTTTCCACGCCAATCAGACCGGATTTTGCAATAGGGTACTGTCGCCAACAGCGCGTAAACGAAACGAAGACGTATTATCAAAATGGTAATAATTAACCTTTCTCATACAAAGATTTACACCCTTTTAACTAAAATAATGACTTTGTAACTCCGTTATTCAAAACTGAAAGTAGCCCATGAGGTCAGATACCACTATTGTTTTGGGGCTGCTGATTGGCTGAAAAAAGTATAGGGTCTATTAGGGTATATACTTTTCGAAAGAGCTGTCTTCTGATTGGATGGAATTGCCCAAATCATAATTGATGCCCATAAAATGTCAAAATGATATGTTTGAGTGATAAAAAAAAATAGAACTGTATTGTTTTCTTGCATAATGGCTATTCTATGGAGGAAATAACAGTGACAGTAACTTTTCAAAAATTCACATTTATTTGCTGCGAGTCCGAGGGTCATCACCTTCATCAAACCGAAAGTAGGTGAAAGCATCAGATCACCCCTAGTTTCAGGCACTTTTTTAAGTGTGTCTATGATAGGTCTTGAAAATAAAATAGACTATATGGTTCATTCGGATATGTGGTATGTATTTATTGCCCAAAAGGCTATAATGTAACCCTATGTAAAATGCAATAGTGGTATATGACCTAAAGCACAGCACAAAAAAGAGGCTGTTCCAAGACTTGGAAGCTGAATTGGTTTGTTTACATTGCTTTTTTGCGGGAAATAGCAGACAACAATATTGTTTAGATATTTAATAATGGAAATTGATAAATTATGGGGGAAAATTCAATTAAGTTTGCAAATAAACACTGAAAGTTGGCCAGCAGGGGGTAATTTTTTCGAGACTAAGTGTGTGCAGTGCGTGGGGTGCAGGGATAAGTATGGCTATGGTGTTAAACGTGTTCATTGGCCGGATGGCAGTATGTACCTTGAAAGGGCCCACAGGGTTTCCTTTATGTTGCATCACAAGCTACTCCACCATGAAGTTCCAAGACTGGATAAGCAGGGATTGGACTTGGACATTAGCCACCGGTGCCACAATAAAACCTGCGTGAATCCCTCACATTTGGTCTTGGAGACTAGGTCTATAAATATTTCTAGGAGTTATTGTGCTGATGCTGGTTCCTGTGTGGGTCTACACACTGTAGCCTGCCTCTTTGTACGTACTTTGGTATTATTTCGAGGTCTTCTGGTATAACCATGGTCTTCAGATGAAGTGCTCGGAACAGCGACATTTAGTGCTTGTTTGATTGTCCGTGCTGTCAATGCTTTGTTTCTCAACAGTTGTCCGCGAACATATTTCTTTTCTTCTTGATGTTGCGCGTAAATTGTATACATTTGCAACCGCCTTGCTTTGCGCTTTAATTTATGAGCTATTGACCGTTCCCTTTCTTTTTTTCTTTCAGATAGCACGTACCTGTTGAGTTATAAGACCGCGATCTGCTTTTCCACCTATCGGAATAGGACAGCCAGCAACTGAGCAAAGTCGCCTGATCGACTCCCCCGGACCATTATTTACACTGTGAACTGCGCTGTGAGCTCTACCTGGGAAATTACGTGAGAACGTTGCATTCTTAGGTAAGGATCTCTTGATTGATCTATTCGTCGCTTCCACCTTCTGAGTGTTTGTGTTTAATTTTGTCTGACACAGGGTTTCCTCAGAAAGTCTGTACTCTATGCATTCAAGCAAAGTTGTCACATTCTCAGATTTTGACAAGTCTATTTTAAATGTACATGGTAAGAAGGTGCTTTTCATGATCCAGTTACCATTTCTTTCACCACTGCACACACTGGAAAATAATTTGCAGTACGTATGATTAGCACTATAACACTTTTTAATAGCTCCAATACATTTGTTTAAACGTGTTGTGAGACGGTTAAAATTTCCGTTTTCCTGCCCGTGAATTATTTCAAATTCTGCCTGACACCGTTTGCTTATATCAATAGCAAAGCGATCGCGTAAATGTTGCCGGTATGCTTTAGTACTGCCCGGCATCATATTCAATACATGAGAACTTTTTTTTATTTGTTTCCGGTGATTCTCGGACAAGTGTCTTGTGTCAATCTGGTGTTCAGGCATTGTGATGGTTACGTTTCTTTCGTAGAGCTCTGTTGCAGCCTGATAGGCCTTGGTATCAGGATCAGTTGTTAGGTATTTTACCTCTAATCCATCTGCATGCATATCTCGGAAGCACATTTCTGCCCACTTCTGTTCATCTCCTATATTGGTTTCCATGCTTGCAGTTGAAGTGCACACTCCAGCCTTGATGTCACACATTTCATCTGTACCTGTGTGAAAGCCATGCTTGGAGCAGAGTTTATTTACTGTCTCCAGAGCTATTATTTGCTTTTTGTTTGTGATATTTTCCACCACAGTGTACGTGCACTGTGTTGCTGGCTGAAATGGTGTCTTCCCCACTCCAGAGTACAGGCTGTTATTGTACATCCCGTCGGACTGCACTGCAAGTTCCTTCTCTGGCCGTTTTCTCCATCGGTTAATTTGTTTCAGTTGTTCTCGACGTCTTTTCATATCGGCAACATTTTCATTTTTAATCATTTCATTGAATTTTGAGGCACTTTTTTGCATGCCTGACATTGATGGAGCTGGTATATTGGCAGCCAGCATCATTTTCCTCACACTGGTTGCTGCAACAGGAGTTTGGGTCATGGCTATGTTTAATCCCACATTTGCTGTTGCAGCTTTGCAACCCCTCTTTCCGGTGTTTACCTCCTCATACAGCTTAAACATGGTCGAGCGGTACTTGCAACAGCTACAAATAACTCTCTCACGCCAGGCAAATCCCCGCTGTGTTTCACTAATCTTGTCAAAGTTCAGTTTCCCAGTACACTTGGGACTTCTCGAGATATGCTCTTTTACAGCTGTATTCACCATGTCCCACAGTTTTTCAGTATGAAACAGCTTGTAGCAGCTTTGCTTACTAGTGTGGCTGAAAATAGAGTTGATTTTTGACAAATATTATCATGTTTGATGCTGTTTTTTACAATTATAGTATATTTTAGTGTCTATGGTTTTTTGGTATCTTTTGAGTTATCTCCCTTTGATTACTATAATTTTCCCCTAATCCTTACCTTACTCCTAAATGTAATTAGAGACTGATTTTAAAAGGGAAATCGTTTTAAATCAATGTGGTAGATGTCCTAGTGTTAAATACTGCTTTAGTTTAACATATTTCAATGACTTCTAGTTGTTATTTCGAGAAAAACATAAAAAACACCATGCAAAACATGCTTTTTACCCCAACTAGAACATTAATTACAAATTTTGGCTTTAAAAAAATATTTTTAAATCAACATTAGTTCATTGTTTTATTCAAAATATTTAACTTCAAAGTACTTACATTTGGTCCTTGCTGGCAGGCTCGTTAGATTGTCTTGTAGAAGGCTAAACTGCTTGGCTACGTAGGAATTTCACCGTCACAGCTGATGGGTCCGAGAAATATGTTAAAGGCATTGCCTCTGCCTTAATCGGTTCATCTCGCAAAAGCTCTTTCTCCTGCACAGTCGGTCTAACATATTGTACTTTTTCCTCAACTTCTTTTTGTGATTTTGGCACTTTTTCCTGTGTTTGGAGACAACTTATTCCCTCTTTTAAATCCATTTTTAACCTTTTTTTTGTCACCTTTCATGATTCTTTGGTATAAGAAACACCTTTTTCGTACGTAAGTTTGTATATGAATGGGACCAGACACTTGTAGATACTGTGTTTTGATCATCTTTGATGTAATATAATACCTCGGGTTGCTGAGGATAGAGATAATCCAAGTGGTCGCCATGTCTACCATCGCCAATTAGTCCGAACACTTTCACCATACAGATCCTTACACAATGGCATTTTTTTCTCTAAACATCTTCATATAAACAAAAGATAACTGTTAATGAGTCTAATGGTCTATGCAGAGCAATTAAAGTGTACAATTAATGGTTAGTTTTGTTATTAAAAGATAATTATTTAGACTTTTTATGTCTACTTTTTTACATTTTCTGTATATTTTGGGTGGGTGGGGTACTAAATCAACATGTCAGTAGTCTCAGATAGAAGGGAGCTATCTAAAACACTTTGGAAATGTGTCAGTACATAGTCATTTATATATTTTGAAAATATAATAAAGAAATATCAATCATTAAAGAAGATATGGGAATTCATATGATAGCATGTTTTGTGCTGTTACTATTATTTTCATGTCAACAGACTTAAGATAAAACTGGCATATAGTCTACATAGGAATAATAACACAGTTTAAGTAAATTTTATAGTAGAATAAAAAAAAAGATATCGTTTTGTTTGAAAATGTTTATTGCATCCAACTAAAGAAGCAAATAATTGAATCGGTGCGATTTGGTATTGCTTTATAAAGGTCAGATACCACTATTGTTTTGGGGCTGCTGATTGGCTGAAAAAAGTATAGGGTCTATTAGGGTATATACTTTTCGAAAGAGCTATCTTCTGATTGGATGGAATTGCCCAAATCATAATTGATGCCCATAAAATGTCAAAATGATATGTTTGAGTGATAAAAAAAAATAGAACTGTATTGTTTTCTTGCATAATGGCTATTCTATGGAGGAAATAACAGTGACAGTAACTTTTCAAAAATTCACATTTATTTGCTGCGAGTCCGAGGGTCATCACCTTCATCAAACCGAAAGTAGGTGAAAGCATCAGATCACCCCTAGTTTCAGGCACTTTTTTAAGTGTGTCTATGATAGGTCTTGAAAATAAAATAGACTATATGGTTCATTCGGATATGTGGTATGTATTTATTGCCCAAAAGGCTATAATGTAACCCTATGTAAAATGCAATAGTGGTATATGACCTAAAGCACAGCACAAAAAAGAGGCTGTTCCAAGACTTGGAAGCTGAATTGGTTTGTTTACATTGCTTTTTTGTGGGAAATAGCAGACAACAATATTGTTTAGATATTTAATAATGGAAATTGATAAATTCTGGGGGAAAATTCAATTAAGTTTGCAAAAAAACACTGAAAGTTGGCCAGCAGGGGGTAATTTTTTCGAGACTAAGTGTGTGCAGTGGGTGGGGTGCAGGGATAAGTATGGCTATGGTGTTAAACGTGTTCATTGGCCGGATGGCAGTATGTACCTTGAAAGGGCCCACAGGGTTTCCTTTATGTTGCATCACAAGCTACTCCACCATGAAGTTCCAAGACTGGATAAGCAGGGATTGGACTTGGACATAAGCCACCGGTGCCACAATAAATCCTGCGTGAATCCCTCACATTTGGTCTTGGAGTCTAGGTCTATAAATATTTCTAGGAGTTATTGTGCTGATGCTGGTTCCTGTGTGGGTCTACACACTAGAGCCTGCCTCTTTGTACGTACTTTGGTATTATTTCGAGGTCTTCTGGTATAACCATGGTCTTCAGATGACGTGCTCGGAACAGCGACATTTAGTGCTTGTTTGATTGTCCGTGCTCTCAATGCTTTGTTTCTCAACAGTTGTCCGCGAACATATTTCTTTTCTTCTTGATGTTGCGCGTAAATTGTATACATTTGCAACCGCCTTGCTTTGCGCTTTAATTTATGAGCTATTGACCGTTCCCTTTCTTTTTTTCTTTCAGATATCACGTACCTGTTGAGTTATAAGACCGCGATCTGCTTTTCCACCTATCGGAATAGGACAGCCAGCAACTGAGCAAAGTCGCCTGATCGACTCCCCCGGACCATTATTTACACTGTGAACTGCGCTGTGAGCTCTACCTGGGAAATTACGTGAGAACGTTGCATTCTTAGGTAAGGATCTCTTGATTGATCTATTCGTCGCTTCCACCTTCTGAGTGTTTGTGTTTAATTTTGTCTGACACAGGGTTTCCTCAGAAAGTCTGTACTCTATGCATTCAAGCAAAGTTGTCACATTCTCAGATTTTGACAAGTCTATTTTAAATGTACATGGTAAGAAGGTGCTTTTCATGATCCAGTTACCATTTCTTTCACCACTGCACACACTGGAAAATAATTTGCAGTACGTATGATTAGCACTATAACACTTTTTAATAGCTCCAATACATTTGTTTAAACGTGTTGTGAGACGGTTAAAATTTCCGTTTTCCTGCCCGTGAATTATTTCAAATTCTGCCTGACACCGTTTGCTTATATCAATAGCAAAGCGATCGCGTAAATGTTGCCGGTATGCTTTAGTACTGCCCGGCATCATATTCAATACATGAGAACTTTTTTTTATTTGTTTCCGGTGATTCTCGGACAAGTGCCTTGTGTCAATCTGGTGTTCAGGCATTGTGCTGGTTACGTTTCTTTCGTAGAGGTCTGTTGCAGCCTGATAGGCCTTGGTATCAGGATCAGTTGTTAGGTATTTTACCTCTAATCTATCTGCATGCATATCTCTTAAGCACATTTCTGCCCACTTCTGTTCATCTCCTATATTGGTTTCCATGCTTGCAGTTGAAGTGCACACTCCAGCCTTGATGTCACACATTTCATCTGTACCTGTGTGAAAGCCATGCTTGGAGCAGAGTTTATTTACTGTCTCCAGAGCTATTATTTGCTTTTTGTTTGTGATATTTTCCACCACAGTGTACGTGCACTGTGTTGCTGGCTGAAATGGTGTCTTCCCCACTCCAGAGTACAGGCTGTTATTGTACATCCCGTCGGACTGCACTGCAAGTTCCTTCTCTGGCCGTTTTCTCCATCGGTTAATTTGTTTCAGTTGTTCTCGACGTCTTTTCATATCGGCAACATTTTCATTTTTAATCATTTCATTGATTTTTGAGGCACTTTTTTGCATGCCTGACATTGATGGAGCTGGTATATTGGCAGCCAGCATCATTTTCCTCACACTGGTTGCTGCAACAGGAGTTTGGGTCATGGCTATGTTTAATCCCACATTTGCTGTTGCAGCTTTGCAACCCCTCTTTCTGGTGTTTACCTCCTCATACAGCTTAAACATGGTCGAGCGGTACTTGCAACAGCTACAAATAACTCTCTCACGCCAGGCAAATCCCCGCTGTGTTTCACTAATCTTGTCAAAGTTCAGTTTCCCAGTACACTTGGGACTTCTCGAGATATGCTCTTTTACAGCAGTATTCACCATGTCCCACAGTTTTTCAGTATGAAACAGCTTGTAGCAGCTTTGCTTACTAGTGTGGCTGAAAATAGAGTTGATTTTTGACAAATATTATCATGTTTGATGCTGTTTTTTACAATTATAGTATATTTTAGTGTCTATGGTTTTTTGGTATTTTTTGAGTTATCTCCCTTTGATTACTATAATTTTCCCCTAATCCTTACCTTACTCCTAAATGTAATTAGAGACTGATTTTAAAAGGGAAATCGTTTTAAATCAATGTGGTAGATGTCCTAGTGTTAAATACTGCTTTAGTTTAACATATTTCAATGACTTCTAGTCGTTATTTCGAGAAAAACATAAAAAACACCATGCAAAACATGCTTTTTACCCCAACTAGCACATTAATTACACATTTTGGCTTTAAAAAAATATTTTTAAATCAACATTAGTTCATTGTTTTATTCAAAATATTTAACTTCAAAGTACTTACATTTGGTCCTTGCTGGCAGGCTCGTTAGATTGTCTTGTAGAAGGCTGAACTGCTTGGCTACGTAGGAATTTCACCGTCACAGCTGATGGGTCCGAGAAATATGTTAAAGGCATTGCCTCTGCCTTAATCGGTTCATCTCGCAAAAGCTCTTTCTCCTGCACAGTCGGTCTAACATATTGTACTTTTTCCTCAACTTCTTTTGTGATTTTGGCACTTTTTCCTGTGTTTGGAGACAACTTATTCCCTCTTTTAAATCCATTTTTAACCTTTTTTTTGTCACCTTTCATGATTCTTTGGTATAAGAAACACCTTTTTCGTACGTAAGTTTGTATATGAATGGGACCAGACACTTGTAGATACTGTGTTTTGATCATCTTTGATGTAATATAATACCTCGGGTTGCTGAGGATAGAGATAATCCAAGTGGTCGCCATGTCTACCATCGCCAATTAGTCCGAACACTTTCACCATACAGATCCTTACACAATGGCATTTTTTTCTCTAAACATCTTCATATAAACAAAAGATAACTGTTAATGAGTCTAATGGTCTATGCTGAGCAATTAAAGTGTACAATTAATGGTTAGTTTTGTTATTAAAAGATAATTATTTAGACTTTTTATGTCTACTTTTTTACATTTTCTGTATATTTTGGGTGGGTGGGGTACTAAATCAACATGTCAGTAGTCTCAGATAGAAGGGAGCTATCTAAAACACTTTGGAAATGTGTCAGTACATAGTCATTTATATATTTTGAAAATATAAAGAAATATCAATCATTAAAGAAGATATGGGAATTCATATGATAGCATGTTTTGTGCTGTTACTATTATTTTCATGTCAACAGACTTAAGATAAAACTGGCATATAGTCTACATAGGAATAATAACACAGTTTAAGTAAATTTTATAGTAGAATAAAAAAAAAGATATCGTTTTGTTTGAAAATGTTTATTGCATCCAACTAAAGAAGCAAATAATTGAATCGGTGCGATTTGGTATTGCGCACAATACAAAAAAGAGGCTGTTCCAAGACTTGGAAGCTGAATTGGTTTGTTTACATTGCTTTTTTGCGGGAAATAGCAGACAACAATATTGTTTAGATATTTAATAATGGAAATTGATAAATTCTGGGGGAAAATTCAATTAAGTTTGCAAAAAAACACTGAAAGTTGGCCAGCAGGGGGTAATTTTTTCGAGACTAAGTGTGTGCAGTGGGTGGGGTGCAGGGATAAGTATGGCTATGGTGTTAAACGTGTTCATTGGCCGGATGGCAGTATGTACCTTGAAAGGGCCCACAGGGTTTCCTTTATGTTGCATCACAAGCTACTCCACCATGAAGTTCCAAGACTGGATAAGCAGGGATTGGACTTGGACATAAGCCACCGGTGCCACAATAAATCCTGCGTGAATCCCTCACATTTGGTCTTGGAGACTAGGTCTATAAATATTTCTAGGAGTTATTGTGCTGATGCTGGTTCCTGTGTGGGTCTACACACTAGAGCCTGCCTCTTTGTACGTACTTTGGTATTATTTCGAGGTCTTCTGGTATAACCATGGTCTTCAGATGACGTGCTCGGAACAGCGACATTTAGTGCTTGTTTGATTGTCCGTGCTCTCAATGTTTTGTTTCTCAACAGTTGTCCGCGAACATATTTCTTTTCTTCTTGATGTTGCGCGTAAATTGTATACATTTGCAACCGCCTTGCTTTGCGCTTTAATTTATGAGCTATTGACCGTTCCCTTTCTTTTTTTCTTTCAGATAGCACGTACCTGTTGAGTTATAAGACCGCGATCTGCTTTTCCACCTATCGGAATAGGACAGCCAGCAACTGAGCAAAGTCGCCTGATCGACTCCCCCGGACCATTATTTACACTGTGAACTGCGCTGTGAGCTCTACCTGGGAAATTACGTGAGAACGTTGCATTCTTAGGTAAGGATCTCTTGATTGATCTATTCGTCGCTTCCACCTTCTGAGTGTTTGTGTTTAATTTTGTCTGACACAGGGTTTCCTCAGAAAGTCTGTACTCTATGCATTCAAGCAAAGCTGTCACATTCTCAGATTTTGACAAGTCTATTTTAAATGTACATGGTAAGAAGGTGCTTTTCATGATCCAGTTACCATTTCTTTCACCACTGCACACACTGGAAAATAATTTGCAGTACGTATGATTAGCACTATAACACTTTTTAATAGCTCCAATACATTTGTTTAAACGTGTTGTGAGACGGTTAAAATTTCCGTTTTCCTGCCCGTGAATTATTTCAAATTCTGCCTGACACCGTTTGCTTATATCAATAGCAAAGCGATCGCGTAAATGTTGCCGGTATGCTTTAGTACTGCCCGGCATCATATTCAATACATGAGAACTTTTTTTTATTTGTTTCCGGTGATTCTCGGACAAGTGCCTTGTGTCAATCTGGTGTTCAGGCATTGTGCTGGTTACGTTTCTTTCGTAGAGCTCTGTTGCAGCCTGATAGGCCTTGGTATCAGGATCAGTTGTTAGGTATTTTACCTCTAATCCATCTGCATGCATATCTCGGAAGCACATTTCTGCCCACTTCTGTTCATCTCCTATATTGGTTTCCATGCTTGCAGTTGAAGTGCACACTCCAGCCTTGATGTCACACATTTCATCTGTACCTGTGTGAAAGCCATGCTTGGAGCAGAGTTTATTTACTGTCTCCAGAGCTATTATTTGCTTTTTGTTTGTGATATTTTCCACCACAGTGTACGTGCACTGTGTTGCTGGCTGAAATGGTGTCTTCCCCACTCCAGAGTACAGGCTGTTATTGTACATCCCGTCGGACTGCACTGCAAGTTCCTTCTCTGGCCATTTTCTCCATCGGTTAATTTGTTTCAGTTGTTCTCGACGTCTTTTCATATCGGCAACATTTTCATTTTTAATCATTTCATTGATTTTTGAGGCACTTTTTTGCATGCCTGACATTGATGGAGCTGGTATATTGGCAGCCAGCATCATTTTCCTCACACTGGTTGCTGCAACAGGAGTTTGGGTCATGGCTATGTTTAATCCCACATTTGCTGTTGCAGCTTTGCAACCCCTCTTTCCGGTGTTTACCTCCTCATACAGCTTAAACATGGTCGAGCGGTACTTGCAACAGCTACAAATAACTCTCTCACGCCAGGCAAATCCCCACTGTGTTTCACTAATCTTGTCAAAGTTCAGTTTCCCAGTACACTTGGGACTTCTCGAGATATGCTCTTTTACAGCTGTATTCACCATGTCCCACAGTTTTTCAGTATGAAACAGCTTGTAGCAGCTTTGCTTACTAGTGTGGCTGAAAATAGAGTTGATTTTTGACAAATATTATCATGTTTGATGCTGTTTTTTACAATTATAGTATATTTTAGTGTCTATGGTTTTTTGGTATTTTTTGAGTTATCTCCCTTTGATTACTATAATTTTCCCCTAATCCTTACCTTACTCCTAAATGTAATTAGAGACTGATTTTAAAAGGGAAATGGTTTTAAATCAATGTGGTAGATGTCCCTAGTGTTAAATACTGCTTTAGTTTAACATATTTCAATGACTTCTAGTCGTTATTTCGAGAAAAACATAAAAAACACCATGCAAAACATGCTTTTTACCCCAACTAGCACATTAATTACACATTTTGGCTTTAAAAAAATATTTTTAAATCAACATTAGTTCATTGTTTTATTCAAAATATTTAACTTCAAAGTACTTACATTTGGTCCTTGCTGGCAGGCTCGTTAGATTGTCTTGTAGAAGGCTGAACTGCTTGGCTACGTAGGAATTTCACCGTCACAGCTGATGGGTCCGAGAAATATGTTAAAGGCATTGCCTCTGCCTTAATCGGTTCATCTCGCAAAAGCTCTTTCTCCTGCACAGTCGGTCTAACATATTGTACTTTTTCCTCAACTTCTTTTGTGATTTTGGCACTTTTTCCTGTGTTTGGAGACAACTTATTCCCTCTTTTAAATCCATTTTTAACCTTTTTTTTGTCACCTTTCATGATTCTTTGGTATAAGAAACACCTTTTTCGTACGTAAGTTTGTATATGAATGGGACCAGACACTTGTAGATACTGTGTTTTGATCATCTTTGATGTAATATAATACCTCGGGTTGCTGAGGATAGAGATAATCCAAGTGGTCGCCATGTCTACCATCGCCAATTAGTCCGAACACTTTCACCATACAGATCCTTACACAATGGCATTTTTTTCTCTAAACATCTTCATATAAACAAAAGATAACTGTTAATGAGTCTAATGGTCTATGCTGAGCAATTAAAGTGTACAATTAATGGTTAGTTTTGTTATTAAAAGATAATTATTTAGACTTTTTATGTCTACTTTTTTACATTTTCTGTATATTTTGGGTGGGTGGGGTACTAAATCAACATGTCAGTAGTCTCAGATAGAAGGGAGCTATCTAAAACACTTTGGAAATGTGTCAGTACATAGTCATTTATATATTTTGAAAATATAATAAAGAAATATCAATCATTAAAGAAGATATGGGAATTCATATGATAGCATGTTTTGTGCTGTTACTATTATTTTCATGTCAACAGACTTAAGATAAAACTGGCATATAGTCTACATAGGAATAATAACACAGTTTAAGTAAATTTTATAGTAGAATAAAAAAAAAGATATCGTTTTGTTTGAAAATGTTTATTGCATCCAACTAAAGAAGCAAATAATTGAATCGGTGCGATTTGGTATTGCGCACAGCACAAAAAAGAGGCTGTTCCAAGACTTGGAAGCTGAATTGGTTTGTTTACATTGCTTTTTTGCGGGAAATAGCAGACAACAATATTGTTTAGATATTTAATAATGGAAATTGATAAATTCTGGGGGAAAATTCAATTAAGTTTGCAAAAAAACACTGAAAGTTGGCCAGCAGGGGGTAATTTTTTCAAGACTAAGTGTGTGCAGTGGGTGGGGTGCAGGGATAAGTATGGCTATGGTGTTAAACGTGTTCATTGGCCGGATGGCAGTATGTACCTTGAAAGGGCCCACAGGGTTTCCTTTATGTTGCATCACAAGCTACTCCACCATGAAGTTCCAAGACTGGATAAGCAGGGATTGGACTTGGACATAAGCCACCGGTGCCACAATAAATCCTGCGTGAATCCCTCACATTTGGTCTTGGAGACTAGGTCTATAAATATTTCTAGGAGTTATTGTGCTGATGCTGGTTCCTGTGTGGGTCTACACACTAGAGCCTGCCTCTTTGTACGTACTTTGGTATTATTTCGAGGTCTTCTGGTATAACCATGGTCTTCAGATGACGTGCTCGGAACAGCGACATTTAGTGCTTGTTTAATTGTCCGTGCTCTCAATGCTTTGTTTCTCAACAGTTGTCCGCGAACATATTTCTTTTCTTCTTGATGTTGCGCGTAAATTGTATACATTTGCAACCGCCTTGCTTTGCGCTTTAATTTATGAGCTATTGACCGTTCCCTTTCTTTTTTTCTTTCAGATAGCACGTACCTGTTGAGTTATAAGACCGCGATCTGCTTTTCCACCTATCGGAATAGGACAGCCAGCAACTGAGCAAAGTCACCTGATCGACTCCCCCGGACCATTATTTACACTGTGAACTGCGCTGTGAGCTCTACCTGGGAAATTACGTGAGAACGTTGCATTCTTAGGTAAGGATCTCTTGATTGATCTATTCGTCGCTTCCACCTTCTGAGTGTTTGTGTTTAATTTTGTCTGACACAGGGTTTCCTCAGAAAGTCTGTACTCTATGCATTCAAGCAAAGTTGTCACATTCTCAGATTTTGACAAGTCTATTTTAAATGTACATGGTAAGAAGGTGCTTTTCATGATCCAGTTACCATTTCTTTCACCACTGCACACACTGGAAAATAATTTGCAGTACGTATGATTAGCACTATAACACTTTTTAATAGCTCCAATACATTTGTTTAAACGTGTTGTGAGACGGTTAAAATTTCCGTTTTCCTGCCCGTGAATTATTTCAAATTCTGCCTGACACCGTTTGCTTATATCAATAGCAAAGCGATCGCGTAAATGTTGCCGGTATGCTTTAGTACTGCCCGGCATCATATTCAATACATGAGAACTTTTTTTTATTTGTTTCCGGTGATTCTCGGACAAGTGCCTTGTGTCAATCTGGTGTTCAGGCATTGTGCTGGTTACGTTTCTTTCGTAGAGCTCTGTTGCAGCCTGATAGGCCTTGGTATCAGGATCAGTTGTTAGGTATTTTACCTCTAATCCATCTGCATGCATATCTCGGAAGCACATTTCTGCCCACTTCTGTTCATCTCCTATATTGGTTTCCATGCTTGCAGTTGAAGTGCACACTCCAGCCTTGATGTCACACATTTCATCTGTACCTGTGTGAAAGCCATGCTTGGAGCAGAGTTTATTTACTGTCTCCAGAGCTATTATTTGCTTTTTGTTTGTGATATTTTCCACCACAGTGTACGTGCACTGTGTTGCTGGCTGAAATGGTGTCTTCCCCACTCCAGAGTACAGGCTGTTATTGTACATCCCGTCGGACTGCACTGCAAGTTCCTTCTCTGGCCGTTTTCTCCATCGGTTAATTTGTTTCAGTTGTTCTCGACGTCTTTTCATATCGGCAACATTTTCATTTTTAATCATTTCATTGATTTTTGAGGCACTTTTTTGCATGCCTGACATTGATGGAGCTGGTATATTGGCAGCCAGCATCATTTTCCTCACACTGGTTGCTGCAACAGGAGTTTGGGTCATGGCTATGTTTAATCCCACATTTGCTGTTGCAGCTTTGCAACCCCTCTTTCCGGTGTTTACCTCCTCATACAGCTTAAACATGGTCGAGCGGTACTTGCAACAGCTACAAATAACTCTCTCACGCCAGGCAAATCCCCGCTGTGTTTCACTAATCTTGTCAAAGTTCAGTTTCCCAGTACACTTGGGACTTCTCGAGATATGCTCTTTTACAGCTGTATTCACCATGTCCCACAGTTTTTCAGTATGAAACAGCTTGTAGCAGCTTTGCTTACTAGTGTGGCTGAAAATAGAGTTGATTTTTGACAAATATTATCATGTTTGATGCTGTTTTTTACAATTATAGTATATTTTAGTGTCTATGGTTTTTTGGTATTTTTTGAGTTATCTCCCTTTGATTACTATAATTTTCCCCTAATCCTTACCTTACTCCTAAATGTAATTAGAGACTGATTTTAAAAGGGAAATCGTTTTAAATCAATGTGGTAGATGTCCTAGTGTTAAATACTGCTTTAGTTTAACATATTTCAATGACTTCTAGTCGTTATTTCGAGAAAAACATAAAAAACACCATGCAAAACATGCTTTTTACCCCAACTAGCACATTAATTACACATTTTGGTTTTAAAAAAATATTTTTAAATCAACATTAGTTCATTGTTTTATTCAAAATATTTAACTTCAAAGTACTTACATTTGGTCCTTGCTGGCAGGCTCGTTAGATTGTCTTGTAGAAGGCTGAACTGCTTGGCTACGTAGGAATTTCACCGTCACAGCTGATGGGTCCGAGAAATATGTTAAAGGCATTGCCTCTGCCTTAATCGGTTCATCTCGCAAAAGCTCTTTCTCCTGCACAGTCGGTCTAACATATTGTACTTTTTCCTCAACTTCTTTTGTGATTTTGGCACTTTTTCCTGTGTTTGGAGACAACTTATTCCCTCTTTTAAATCCATTTTTAACCTTTTTTTTGTCACCTTTCATGATTCTTTGGTATAAGAAACACCTTTTTCGTACGTAAGTTTGTATATGAATGGGACCAGACACTTGTAGATACTGTGTTTTGATCATCTTTGATGTAATATAATACCTCGGGTTGCTGAGGATAGAGATAATCCAAGTGGTCGCCATGTCTACCATCGCCAATTAGTCCGAACACTTTCACCATACAGATCCTTACACAATGGCATTTTTTTCTCTAAACATCTTCATATAAACAAAAGATAACTGTTAATGAGTCTAATGGTCTATGCTGAGCAATTAAAGTGTACAATTAATGGTTAGTTTTGTTATTAAAAGATAATTATTTAGACTTTTTATGTCTACTTTTTTACATTTTCTGTATATTTTGGGTGGGTGGGGTACTAAATCAACATGTCAGTAGTCTCAGATAGAAGGGAGCTATCTAAAACACTTTGGAAATGTGTCAGTACATAGTCATTTATATATTTTGAAAATATAATAAAGAAATATCAATCATTAAAGAAGATATGGGAATTCATATGATAGCATGTTTTGTGCTGTTACTATTATTTTCATGTCAACAGACTTAAGATAAAACTGGCATATAGTCTACATAGGAATAATAACACAGTTTAAGTAAATTTTATAGTAGAATAAAAAAAAAGATATCGTTTTGTTTGAAAATGTTTATTGCATCCAACTAAAGAAGCAAATAATTGAATCGGTGCGATTTGGTATTGCGCACAGCACAAAAAAGAGGCTGTTCCAAGACTTGGAAGCTGAATTGGTTTGTTTACATTGCTTTTTTGCGGGAAATAGCAGACAACAATATTGTTTAGATATTTAATAATGGAAATTGATAAATTCTGGGGGAAAATTCAATTAAGTTTGCAAAAAAACACTGAAAAATGGCCAGCAGGGGGTAATTTTTTCGAGACTAAGTGTGTGCAGTGGGTGGGGTGCAGGGATAAGTATGGCTATGGTGTTAAACGTGTTCATTGGCCGGATGGCAGTATGTACCTTGAAAGGGCCCACAGGGTTTCCTTTATGTTGCATCACAAGCTACTCCACCATGAAGTTCCAAGACTGGATAAGCAGGGATTGGACTTGGACATTAGCCACCGGTGCCACAATAAATCCTGCGTGAATCCCTCACATTTGGTCTTGGAGACTAGGTCTATAAATATTTCTAGGAGTTATTGTGCTGATGCTGGTTCCTGTGTGGGTCTACACACTGTAGCCTGCCTCTTTGTACGTACTTTGGTATTATTTCGAGGTCTTCTGGTATAACCATGGTCTTCAGATGAAGTGCTCGGAACAGCGACATTTAGTGCTTGTTTGATTGTCCGTGCTCTCAATGCTTTGTTTCTCAACAGTTGTCCGCGAACATATTTCTTTTCTTCTTGATGTTGCGCGTAAATTGTATACATTTGCAACCGCCTTGCTTTGCGCTTTAATTTATGAGCTATTGACCGTTCCCTTTCTTTTTTTCTTTCAGATAGCACGTACCTGTTGAGTTATAAGACCGCGATCTGCTTTTCCACCTATCGGAATAGGACAGCCAGCAACTGAGCAAAGTCGCCTGATCGACTCCCCCGGACCATTATTTACACTGTGAACTGCGCTGTGAGCTCTACCTGGGAAATTACGTGAGAACGTTGCATTCTTAGGTAAGGATCTCTTGATTGATCTATTCGTCGCTTCCACCTTCTGAGTGTTTGTGTTTAATTTTGTCTGACACAGGGTTTCCTCAGAAAGTCTGTACTCTATGCATTCAAGCAAAGTTGTCACATTCTCAGATTTTGACAAGTCTATTTTAAATGTACATGGTAAGAAGGTGCTTTTCATGATCCAGTTACCATTTCTTTCACCACTGCACACACTGGAAAATAATTTGCAGTACGTATGATTAGCACTATAACACTTTTTAATAGCTCCAATACATTTGTTTAAACGTGTTGTGAGACGGTTAAAATTTCCGTTTTCCTGCCCGTGAATTATTTCAAATTCTGCCTGACACCGTTTGCTTATATCAATAGCAAAGCGATCGCGTAAATGTTGCCGGTATGCTTTAGTACTGCCCGGCATCATATTCAATACATGAGAACTTTTTTTTATTTGTTTCCGGTGATTCTCGGACAAGTGTCTTGTGTCAATCTGGTGTTCAGGCATTGTGATGGTTACGTTTCTTTCGTAGAGCTCTGTTGCAGCCTGATAGGCCTTGGTATCAGGATCAGTTGTTAGGTATTTTACCTCTAATCCATCTGCATGCATATCTCGGAAGCACATTTCTGCCCACTTCTGTTCATCTCCTATATTGGTTTCCATGCTTGCAGTTGAAGTGCACACTCCAGCCTTGATGTCACACATTTCATCTGTACCTGTGTGAAAGCCATGCTTGGAGCAGAGTTTATTTACTGTCTCCAGAGCTATTATTTGCTTTTTGTTTGTGATATTTTCCACCACAGTGTACGTGCACTGTGTTGCTGGCTGAAATGGTGTCTTCCCCACTCCAGAGTACAGGCTGTTATTGTACATCCCGTCGGACTGCACTGCAAGTTCCTTCTCTGGCCGTTTTCTCCATCGGTTAATTTGTTTCAGTTGTTCTCGACGTCTTTTCATATCGGCAACATTTTCATTTTTAATCATTTCATTGATTTTTGAGGCACTTTTTTGCATGCCTGACATTGATGGAGCTGGTATATTGGCAGCCAGCATCATTTTCCTCACACTGGTTGCTGCAACAGGAGTTTGGGTCATGGCTATGTTTAATCCCACATTTGCTGTTGCAGCTTTGCAACCCCTCTTTCCGGTGTTTACCTCCTCATACAGCTTAAACATGGTCGAGCGGTACTTGCAACAGCTACAAATAACTCTCTCACGCCAGGCAAATCCCCGCTGTGTTTCACTAATCTTGTCAAAGTTCAGTTTCCCAGTACACTTGGGACTTCTCGAGATATGCTCTTTTACAGCTGTATTCACCATGTCCCACAGTTTTTCAGTATGAAACAGCTTGTAGCAGCTTTGCTTACTAGTGTGGCTGAAAATAGAGTTGATTTTTGACAAATATTATCATGTTTGATGCTGTTTTTTACAATTATAGTATATTTTAGTGTCTATGGTTTTTTGGTATTTTTTGAGTTATCTCCCTTTGATTACTATAATTTTCCCCTAATCCTTACCTCACTCCTAAATGTAATTAGAGACTGATTTTAAAAGGGAAATCGTTTTAAATCAATGTGGTAGATGTCCTAGTGTTAAATACTGCTTTAGTTTAACATATTTCAATGACTTCTAGTCGTTATTTCGAGAAAAACATAAAAAACACCATGCAAAACATGCTTTTTACCCCAACTAGCACATTAATTACACATTTTGGCTTTAAAAAAATATTTTTAAATCAACATTAGTTCATTGTTTTATTCAAAATATTTAACTTCAAAGTACTTACATTTGGTCCTTGCTGGCAGGCTCGTTAGATTGTCTTGTAGAAGGCTGAACTGCTTGGCTACGTAGGAATTTCACCGTCACAGCTGATGGGTCCGAGAAATATGTTAAAGGCATTGCCTCTGCCTTAATCGGTTCATCTCGCAAAAGCTCTTTCTCCTGCACAGTCGGTCTAACATATTGTACTTTTTCCTCAACTTCTTTTGTGATTTTGGCACTTTTTCCTGTGTTTGGAGACAACTTATTCCCTCTTTTAAATCCATTTTTAACCTTTTTTTTGTCACCTTTCATGATTCTTTGGTATAAGAAACACCTTTTTCGTACGTAAGTTTGTATATGAATGGGACCAGACACTTGTAGATACTGTGTTATGATCATCTTTGATGTAATATAATACCTTGGGTTGCTGAGGATAGAGATAATCCAAGTGGTCGCCATGTCTACCATCGCCAATTAGTCCGAACACTTTCACCATACAGATCCTTACACAATGGCATTTTTTTCTCTAAACATCTTCATATAAACAAAAGATAACTGTTAATGAGTCTAATGGTCTATGCTGAGCAATTAAAGTGTACAATTAATGGTTAGTTTTGTTATTAAAAGATAATTATTTAGACTTTTTATGTCTACTTTTTTACATTTTCTGTATATTTTGGGTGGGTGGGGTACTAAATCAACATGTCAGTAGTCTCAGATAGAAGGGAGCTATCTAAAACACTTTGGAAATGTGTCAGTACATAGTCATTTATATATTTTGAAAATATAATAAAGAAATATCAATCATTAAAGAAGATATGGGAATTCATATGATAGCATGTTTTGTGCTGTTACTATTATTTTCATGTCAACAGACTTAAGATAAAACTGGCATATAGTCTACATAGGAATAATAACACAGTTTAAGTAAATTTTATAGTAGAATAAAAAAAAAGATATCGTTTTGTTTGAAAATGTTTATTGCATCCAACTAAAGAAGCAAATAATTGAATCGGTGCGATTTGGTATTGCTTTAGGTCAGATACCACTATTCAGGGATGAGAATTTTCCTCGGATCCGCGGAAAGGATTTTATAGCCCCAGGGGTCAATTTTCTGAAACGTCTAAATCCGGTGAGAAAATATTTAGGGGGGTAAGGATGCAAAATCTGTTCTTTCACCGCACGTAATACACTGTCGGAGCACCTGTTCTGACTGGGGAGTCGGTATAGTCCTGCGGTGCCTAAACTGCGCCGCTATACTTAAAAACCAGAGCGCGGTGCTTTGATCTGAATGCAAACACCGCCTTTAAAAACCCTTATGCGCACCGTACACAAATTCATAAACTCGCGTCAAACAATACACACAAGTAACACGTGACTGTGCAGTATGCAGAAGGTGCGATAACACTCTGTGTGGTAAGCTGGTTGTTGACAACAAATTGCAATTATTACTAGTTGATTGGATTATGTCGGGTTGTTGTGGATTAATCAGTAATTGGGAGATAATTGGGATGGGAGAATGTAACTTAAAGCAGTTGAACTGGAAAGTTTGTTAATATTGGCTGTTTGTGTATCGGCTTTATATGTGTATTGTTCAAGACGGAAATGAAAGATGCGATGTGCTCATCATGACACAAGAGTTTATTTGTTTTGCGTAAGTAAGTATAATTGTTTTGATTATCATTTGATTTAAGTTTGTGCCTTAATAAATAAAATAAATAGCAATTTTGGGATAATATCTGGTCATTTGAAGAAAAAAAAGAAGAAATGAAGGTAGTTTGTTTACTTCAAATCTTGTCAATATTTTGAAAACAAAAATACTAGAAATTACTTGCAAAATAAAACAGAGGCATTGGCAAAGAAAAGAAAGCTTTGTCAATAGACACACAATACATGGTGTACACACATGTCAGTAGTAAATTTAGGCAAATGGTCATGACAAGACAGATGTGTGAACTTTGATGACTGGTCTATGGCTTTTTTGTACATAACTGCATTGACTAAAAACATTGACCAGCACTAAAGACTGAGTGCCAAAGGAGACTTTGAAATGAAAATCCTACTGTTTGAACTTCAGATGAACTTTGTGATTTGTTTTTACTATTTGACATATTAACTTGGATTGTCTCAAGTACAGTCTATACATGTAAGTATTCTTATTTACTTCAGAACTGTTTTAAAGCACATTTTAGTGCAATCTAGCAGGTTTGTAATGCTAAAAATGCTCTGGTTTCACCCCCTGAAAACCCTGAGCACCTGGACCCCGGCTATTTTCCTCTGAAAATGAAATTTCTCATTCTCATCCCTGACTATTGTTTTGGGGCTGCTGATTGGCTGAAAAAAGTATAGGGTCTATTAGGGTATATACTTTTCGAAAGAGCTATCTTCTGATTGGATGGAATTGCCCAAATCATAATTGATGCCCATAAAATGTCAAAATGATATGTTTGAGTGATAAAAAAAAATAGAACTGTATTGTTTTCTTGCATAATGGCTATTCTATGGAGGAAATAACAGTGACAGTAACTTTTCAAAAATTCACATTTATTTGCTGCGAGTCCGAGGGTCATCACCTTCATCAAACCGAAAGTAGGTGAAAGCATCAGATCACCCCCAGTTTCAGGCACTTTTTTAAGTGTGTCTATGATAGGTCTTGAAAATAAAATAGACTATATGGTTCATTCGGATATGTGGTATGTATTTATTGCCCAAAAGGCTATAATGTAACCCTATGTAAAATGCAATAGTGGTATATGACCATGATACGTACATGTAAACGAAATGTAAACAATACATTGTCATCGGTTTTCGCGCATTGAAACCAAGCCATTTCTTTCGAGTTTTATGCCAGGCCGGCCACACAGAACGATAACTGTGTCATCCGTTTTTTCCATCATGGGTACATGCTTGGTTGCTTTCTTGATTGATTGCTTGATTGATTGAAGGGTTTCACGACGCACCAGCATATAAAAATGTCATAAACATGAAGCTGCATGTATGCTTAAAATTATGTTTTCTTACAACATTCATCATTGGAACATGTTCCCAACTGTGACAAATAATAGAGGCATTGGTGATAATAGGGGCAACATATTAAAAATGGTCATGTAACCATCTAACTGTTAGAAACTGTCAAAGAATTAATATCATTCTACTTGGTTTAATATATATACATATATATTAATGATAAGAAAATTATACAAATATGTAATCGGAAATTGTATTAAATTCTGCTAAAATGGCTAAAAAAGCTTAGCCAAAAATGGCTAAACAAAAATCCCATTGGCTAAAGAAAATTGAGGTGGTTTAGCCAAAATGGCTAAAAAATTTTTGGTCCAATGAATAGCCCAGTCCTCACCCATTACTAATCCTCACCCTGGGGGTGAGTATTACTAATACTCACCCTCAGGGTGAGTATAGTCGCCGTTTTGTCCATCCGTCCGTCACACATACATTTTGTCCGGAGCATAACTCAAAAAGTATTGAAGGATATCAAATAAAACTTGAAACATTGATAGAGGGCAATGAGAGGAAGTGCAGAGTGTAAGAACCGTAATTCTGTCATCATTCCATTATTGCTCTTTGTAATTTTATACTTTGTCCGGAGCATAACTTCAATTGTCCGGAGCATAACTTCAAAACTACTGATGTGACTGCAATGAAACTTAACACACTGATAGAGGGCAATGAGAGGAAGTGTAGAGTGCAAGAACCATAACTCTGTCTTCATTCAATTTAGAGTAATTTTATACTTGGACTTCTTGTCGGGAACATAACTTCAAAAGTACTTGTGGAACTGCAAATTGAAAACTGATGGGTGATACAAGGCCATATGATAAGTTGAGGATACATTTTGGGGAGCATCCATTGGTTCTACCAATTTTCTTGTATGTAATTGATATCAATTGTAATTTCACCAAAGTCGATCATCTGCACCGTTTGCGGTGCTCTTGTTATATCTACTTTCATGGAAAGGAATTTTGGAATAGTATTTGAGGTCACTGGGGTTAATGTCAAAAAAGAAATGAGAAATTTGGCAGATCGCTGTTACTAAATGTAGAAAAAATAGTAATTGCCAAGGTCACTTAGACCTGATCTATGTGATGTGGATTGCATTTGTTACAATGCCTTGTTTTAGTAGAAAATATTTATTAGGCTTTGATTTTGAATTGTTGTTTTAATGAGATCAGTATTAAGGTAGTTCGATATACATTTTATTGCAGAGTCAACAATGAGATAGAGGTGAGCATGGATGCAGGCTGGCAGAAAACAAAGTGTGGAACGTCATATGACAGTTTTTCAGGTATGTTTAAAATAACAGTAATATCCAAAGAAAATACTAATTGAAATATAGTTTTAATAAGGAAATATTTATACTGAAAGGAAAAATAATCGCATAAAGGGTATTGCCGCTATATATATTGTATGTTTAATATGCTACTGCTAATCGAATGGTACTGGGCGATATTAGGCCCGTCGTATATTAAGCGAAACTTCAACATTTATGAATTTCATGTAAGAAAGTATACTTTGATTAAAAGGTCTACTACATGACAAAGTTGTCCTTTCTGTAATTATTTTTAGCGTCATTCTGTACAAAAACACGTTGAGATATATCTGGAATATTATGTGGTATTAGGTGTGTATAATAGTTTAGTATAGGCATTTTTTTTATTATGCGTTTCTCTTTCCTTTCAGTATATGATATTGAAGCAGAAACATGAAAAGACATATTTATCCACTTTTAAAATTACTTTTAGCACAATGCTACGTTGGTTTCAAACAAGAATTAACCATCGTCTTCTTTCAACACAGCATTATGTACATCAAATAAAAAAAGCAGAAAACTCTTTTTGCCACTTCTGCCACCAACATGAGACTGTTGTTCGTATGTTTTGGGCCTGTGCCATAGCATAGACCAAGGACACATAGGAAACATATGTAACTAATGTAATACTAGTATACCAGTGCCATAGCATAGATCAAGAAAATCCTTGTTGGCACCTGGAAAATCTTCATATGGTCATTTTGTCTGCCAACATTTTGTGACCGTTATCAAAGTAAATGATAGATCATGTGCAACACTAGGTTGAATATGTGCACCTGAAACAAAAACAACAATCGACGCACTTCATGCAAATAGTATTATTTGACCTAACATTGAAACATAGCACATACTCGGAAAACATAGGAAGCATACGTAACTGGTGAATTAACAGTATACCAGTGCCATAACATAGACCTAGAAAACATCGGAAGCATATGTAATTAGTGTAATACCAGTATACCAGTGTAAGATAGCATATACCCAGAAAACATAGGAAGTATACGTAACTAGTGTAAGACCATTATACCAGTGTAACAGATAACACCCAGAAAACATAGGAAGTATACATAACTAGTGTAAGACCATTATACCAGTGTAACATAGATAACACCCAGAAAACATAGGAAGCATACATAACTAGTTTAATACCATTATCCCAGTGCCATAGCATAGAACCAGAAAGCATCTGAATCATACATAACTGGTGTAATACCAGTGTAACATAGATAGACCCAGAAAACATAGGAAGCATATGTAACTTAGTGTCTTTGTTGCTTCCTAGGGATCACCTTTTCAGTATCTATTGACATTCACACTAGCGTTTGTTTAGTGCTGTGTGGCAGCCGTAGAAAGTCGCTCCGACCACAAATCAGTAGTGTTATTATTTACTTGTCCTTTGAGATCTTCAAGCCCATTTTGTGCTGCTTAAAGTGGAATATCACTTAAGCCGGTGCTAGGCGTCATGAGAGGTGTTGCATCTTATACTTACAATACAGCTCACGCAAACTCCACACTTCACTCTTTCACGCCGAGTGAGGAATTTACAAATTGCGTTTTGATATAAAACTTTGAGTGGGAATCAGCTAGGCGAAATGCTCTCGACGTACTTAAGCCATGATACTTCGCGTAGACAAACTCGGAGTTCTCCGAGTCGAACTGTACCTCTCATGAACAGACTCAATAAACCCGAGTCTACTACTTTTCTCTCTTGTTTGTTGCTTCCAAGGGATCACCTTTTCAGTATATATTATCAGTATGTCATTAGCATAGACCCAGAAAACATGGGAAGCATACGCAACTGGTGTAATACCAGTATAACAGTGTAACATAGCATAGACCCAGAAAGAATTGGAAGCCTACAAAACTAGTGTAATACCAGTATATTCATGTAACATAGCATAGCCTCAGAAATCATAGGAAGCATATGTAACTACTGTAATACTAGTATCCCAGTGCCATACTATACACACAGAAAACATGGGTAGCATGTAACTAAGTGTAATTCAAGATAGTTTATTTCATACAAAAGGCCATAGGCCCATGAGTACACAAATGCTTATTTAACAATATACAAAATATCAATAGGTGGTTATATAGTATACATAGTAACTATTATCAAGTGATTAAGCATGGTTCAACTGAAGTATACTTGTTATAGCAATGAAGTATTCATATACTCCTATCAAATGTAGGTATATACATAGAAATATGAACTAAATATGATTTTAGAATTTGAGCTGACGAGGAGAATCTTATGTATTATTATACAATAATTCATTACGTATTTTAAAACTTTCAAAAACATACATGGCAAGGTTTCTTTCTATGCGTACATTGTTATTGTTCATGAGTTCAGTAAACTTCAGAATATTAGGATGCTTCCAGTAGTATGGTTTGATATCTTTTAAACGCAGTTCTTTGTACATTGTGCATTCAAACAAGAAATGGAATTCATCCTCGAGATTGTTACATAACTGACATTTACGTTCATGTAGTGGTAGTTTTTGTGGTTTGTGCCATCTCCCCGTCTCTACTTCAAGATGGTGAGATGACACTCGTAATCTGCTTAAAGCACATCTGAATTTTCTTAAATTTACATTTTCTAAATACGGTTGAAAGCGAAATTCTGAAAACAATACGTATGTCCTAGCATGGGTTGAGTTCGCTAATTCTTCATTCCAACTTTGAATAAATGTATCCTTTAATCGTTGTTTAAAAATTGACATAAAACCTATTTTATTTCCAATGCCATGGAATAACCAGACATGATTAAAACCAAGTTTATCAAAAATATATTTAACTTGACTTGCCCAATTTTGTTTGTTAGGATATTTTGCCATATCATCTAACATCATATTATACACAATGGTTATGTACTTTGTATCATTGCTCCCAACAATCTTAAACCAAAAGTTTATAATTCTATGAATTCTATAATTAATGAGTGACTGTCTTCCTAGTTCTCCATAAATATAGTTATTCTGCGTCTGTATTTTTACACCTAATAAATTTTTACAAAATGATAAATGTGTTCTCTCTATTTCATCTGCTTTCGCAAACCCCCATACCTCACATCCATAGTTCAATATAGGCAATATCAATTTATCAAATAGACTCAACATGTGAGATACTGACAAATTTGTAAATTTATAAGTATATTTCTTTAACTGGAATATGGCTTTAAATGCTTGCCCACTTAGAGTGTTAAATGTTTTTACAAACGACCCTCCGGTAGAAAACACAACACCTAGATAAACAAATGTATTAACAATATCAATAGCAACTTCACCATACTTAAAATTTAAACCCCTTGGCAATAGGCCTCCTTTTCTAAAAATCATGACCTTCGTTTTATTTACATTAACCATTAATTTCCATCTATTACAATATTCATAAAGCAAATCCAAACCCTGCTGTAAGCCTTTTTCCGTTTCAGACATGATGATAATATCATCCGCGTACAATAATAAAAATATTTTCAACATTCCAGTGTCAATGCCATTATACCCATTTAAAGCAAAATGTTCTTCCAAGTCGTTAATATACATCGAAAATAAAAATGGCGAAATACTCTCTCCTTGACGTACCCCTAAATAGCATGTAAATGCATCTCCTAGTTGGTTTTCATACTTAACTCTTGATTTTACATTTTCATACATAGCTTTAACAATATCAATCATTTTCCCTCTGACGCCATATTTCAATAATTTGTTCAATAATATATCTCTAACAACATAGTCAAAAGCCTTAGTAAAGTCAACAAAAACCGAATATAGTTTTTTATTTTCACAAATAATATGATTTATCAGCCCATGCAATACAAAAATATTATCAATAGTTCCCATATTTTTGCGAAAACCAGCCTGTGCTTCAATATATACGTTATATTTTTCGGCCCACTCATTTAATCTAGTATTTAGAATTCTTGTAAATAATTTACCCAGCGTACTCAGTAATGTTATTCCTCTATAATTTTCGACTGTATTTATATCACCCTTTTTATGCAGTGGGACTATGTAGCCCTCGGACCAATTTTCCGGGAAATACCCATATGAAAACAATAAGTTAAATAATTTATGTAAATAAGGTATTAATGTGTCAATGCCGTATTTAAAAAATTCATTCAATAACAGATCTGGCCCACCACTGCGACCAGTGCGTATCTGTGTGCATGCTTTGATAATTTCTGGAAGAGAAATTTCAATATTTAATTCTTCAAACATAATATGTAATTCGCCTTGAATATATTGTCATTAAAATATAACACATCTTCATAAGGTTGAAAAAATACACTCTCGGGGTCATTTATAGATTTAAAATATTCCGAGAACTGTGTGGCACTCAAACTGCTCAATGTAGTAGACTTTTTTTCGGTACATATATTTTTCAACATCCTCAAATACTCTTTCGCATTATCTAAACAAGTATACCCGTGTAATATAGCATAGCCTCAGAAATCATAGGAAGCATACGTGACTACTGTTATACTAGTATACCAGTGCCATACTATACACCAAGAAACCATGGGTAGCATACGTATCTAGTGTAATACCAGTATACCAGTGTAACCTAGAAAACCCCCAGAATGCTCCGGCAGCATGCATAACTAGTGTAATAACAGTATACCTGTGTAACATAGCATAGATTCAGAAAACAGAAAGCATACATAACTAGTGTAATACAACTTCATGTATACTAGTGTCTTATATAGGTCCAGAAAACATAGACAGCTTATGTAACTAGTACAATACCAGTTCCATAGCATAGACCCAGAAACCATTTGTAACTAGTGTAATACAAGTATAACAGTGTAACCTAACAGATTCAGAAAAGATAGGAATTGACTTGAATTGGATTTTATAGTCGCACCAACAGCTAAGGTCATATGGCGACTTTCCAGCTTCTACTGGTGGAGGAAGACCCCAGGTGCCCCTCCGGGCAATTTTCGTGCACGGGCGGGCACGTGGGTAGAACCACCGACGTTCCACAAGCTAACTGGATAGCTTCTTCACATAAAGATTCCTAGGCCCCTGAGGGATCGAACCTACAACGGTGAGGGGCAAGTGATTTCAAGTCAGAGACGTTAACCACTCGGCCACGGACGCCCCAGAAAAGATAGGAAGTGTACATAACTTCTATAATACCAGTATAGCACTACATTGTATAGACCCAGAAAAGAAAAGAAGCATAACTAGTTTAATACCAGTATACCATTTACATAGCAGGCTAAGCATATAAACCTAGAAAACAGGTAGCAGACGTAAATAGTATACCAGTGCCATAGCATAGACCCAGAAAACATACATAAGTAGTGTAATACCAGTATACCAGGGATATAGCATAGGCCCAGATAACATATCAAGCATATGTAACTAGTGTAATACCAGTATGCCAGTTCAACTTAGTATCGACCTAGAAAACATAGGATGCATATATAACTAGTGTATTAACTGTTTATTAGTACATAGCATAGACCCAAAAACATTTAATAATATTAACAATATACCAGTGCCATAGTATATACACAGAAAACAGAACGGATACATAACTAGAATAATACCAGTATGCCAGTGCATAGTATAGAATCAGAAAACATTGGAAGCATATATAACTAGTGTAATTCCAGTATACCATTGGCATAGCATAGACCCAGAAAACATAGGATGCATATGTAACTAGTGTAATACCAGTGTGCCACGGCCCAGTAACAGCATATACCTAGAAACATAGGACGCATATGTAACTAGTGTAATACCAGTGTGCCAGTAACATATCATAGACCCAGAAAGCATAGGAAGCATACATAACTAGTTCTTTGCCAATGCCATAGCATAAACCCGGAAAACGTAGTTAGTATACGTAAAAGGTCTAATACTAGTAGGGAGCATGCATAACAGTGTAATACCATTATACCATTATATAGGATACACCCAGAAAACATAGGAAACATACCTAACCAGTTTAATACCAGTATACCAGTGCCATACCATAGATTGCATTTGGGGTCAAGGTCACTGTTACTAAAAATAGGAAAACGGTTTCTGCTCATTAACTTCAGTTAGGAATGAGATATTGGAATGAAACTTTATGGGTAGCTAGCTTACATGAAATGGTAGATTGGGATTGCATTTACATGAAAAGGAAGCTTGGTATTGCATTTGGGGTCACTGGGGTCAAGGTCACTGTTAGTAAAAAATAGAAAAATGGTTTTTGCTCAGTAACTTCAGTTAGGAATGAGATATTGGAATGAAACTTTATGGGTAGCTAGCTTACATGATTTGGAAGATTCGGATTGCATTTGGTATCACTGTGGTCAAGGTGAAGGTCACTGCTAATAAAAATAGAAAAGTGGTTGTCTCTTAGTAACTTCAGTTAGGAATAAGATATTGGAAACTTTATGGGTAGGTAGCTTATATGAAAAAGAAGCTTAGGATTGCATTTGGTTTCACTGTGGTCAAGGTGAAGGCTAATAAAAATAGAAAAATGGTTGCCGCTCAGTAACTTAAGTTAGGAATGAGATATTGGAAACTTTATGGGTAGGTAGCTTATATGAAAAAGAAGCTTAGGACTGCATTTGGGGTCACTGGGGTTAAGGTCAAGGTCACTTCAGTTATGAATGAGATGTTGGAATGAAACTTTATGGGTAGGTAGCTTTCAGATAGTTAATTAGGCATTATACGCTTCTAAATTTAACAAGCTACCTAATGCAGTAACACATTACAATGCTGTTACGTAACATTATGCATTTACATGTTCATGTGTCACTTTATCTAAGGAGAAAATTAATTATCCTACAAAAAAACAACATTTTTTTCACACTGACCGGTGTGGGACATTGTATTGCATACAATACTTCTTGTTTTATTTGACGTCAAACGTCGCCACCAGCAGCCACCTTTGTTTACACAAGTTATACTGGCTTTCAATGAAAACACACTAGTAGATTATATTGGTGTTACATTTTATTGCTGAATTAATTTAAAATAATTTATAATAATATGTGCATATTTAGAAATTGAAGGATATTAACCATTACAAGGACTGATTGTTAAAATCTCTTAAATATGGTGTATAATGTTCAATTGAAGTCGGACGGGTAGAAAACAAAGGTCACACATATTAATACCGGGTATGTCTAGCATTTTAACATTGCTAGGAATTTATTCCGACATTACTTCATTCCAGTCTATAATACAACAACTACAAATGACAGAAGCATCCACCGGGTTCCTGCAACAACTACAACAGGCAACAGTGAACGCTGGGTACCTAAAGCAACTACAACAGGAACAGTGTCCAGCGGGTAGCTACAAAAGCTATAACTGGCAGGAGTGTATACCCGGTACTTGCAACAACTACAACTGGCAGGATTGTCCACTGGGTACTTACAACAACTGCAACTTACGACTTTTCACCAGGTACCTACAACAACTAAACCAGGCAGATGTTTCCACTGGGTACCTACAACAACTGCAGCATATAACTTTTCACCGGGTACCTAGAACTAAACCAGGCAGATGTTTCCACTGGGTACCTACAACAACTGCAACGTATGACTTTTCACCGGGTACCTACAACTAAATCAGGCAAATGTGTCCACTGGGTATCTACAACAACTGCAACATACGACTTTTCACCGTGTACCTACAACTAAACCAACCAGATGTGATCACCGGGTACCTGCAACGACTACAAGATACAACTTCACTGGGAACCAACAACTAAACCAGGCAAATGTGTCCACCGGGTATCGACAACAACTGCATCAGATGACTTTTCACCGTGTACCTTCAACTAAACCAGGCAGATGTGTCCACCAGGTATTGACAACAACTGCAACATACGACTTTTCGCCAGGTTCCTAAAACTAAACCAGGCAAATGTGTCCACCGGGTATCGACAACAACTGCAACATATGACTTTTCACCGGGTAACAACAACTAAACCAACCAGATGTCTCCATTGGGTATCTACAACAACTACAACATACGACGTTTCACCAGGTACCAACAACTAAACCAGGCAGATGTGTCCACTACGTATCGACAACAACTGCAACATACAACTTTTCACCAGGTTCCTACAACTAAACCAGACAGATATGTCCACCGGGTATCAACAACAACTGCAACATTCGACTTCACCAGGAACCTACAACTAAATCAGGCAAATGTGTCCACTGGGTATCTACAACAACTGCAACATACGACTTTTCACCATGTACCTACAACTAAATCAGGCAAATGTGTCCACTGGGTATCTACAACAACTGTAACATACAACTTTCTACCGTGTACCTTCAACTAAACCAACCAGATGTGTCCACCGGGTATCTACAACAACTACAACATACGGCTTTTCACCAGTTACCAACAACTAAACCAGGCAGATGTCTCCACTGGGTACCTACAACAACTGCAACATACAACTTTAAACCGGGTACCTACAAATAACCAGGCAGAGTTGTGTCCACCGGGTACCTGCAACAACTACAAATGACAGAAGCAGTCACCGGGTTCCTGCAACAACTTCAACAGGCAACAGTGAACAATGGGGTACCTTAAAAAAACTACAGCAGGCAGCAAGAGTGTCCAGCGGGTACCTACAACAACTACAACAGGCGGAAGTGTCTACCAGGTACTTGCAACATCTACTGCTGGCATGAATGTCCACCGGGTACCTACAACAACTACAACATATGACTGATCTTTGTTGTACCTACAACAACTACAAGGGATGTCCTACGAGAACCTACACCATCGGGTACCTACAATTCACAACAATGTCCACCGTGTACTTGAAACAACTACAACTGGCAACAGTGAGCACTGGATACATACAACAACTTCAACTGACATCAGTGTCCACTGGGTACATACAACTGGTAACATTGTCCAATGGGTACCTTCAGTGACTACAACTGACAACAGTGTCCACCGGGTACCTACAGCAACTATAATAGGCAACAATGAGCATACAACAACAACAAGAGGCAACAGTGAGCACCGTGTACCTACAACAGCACTACAAGAGGCAATAGTAAGCACTGTGTACCTACACTACAAATGGCAACATTATCAATGTGTACCTACAGCAACTACAAGAGGTAACAATGAGCACCACATACCTACAATTACAAGAGGCAACAGTGAGCACCATGTAGCTACTACAACTACAAGAGACAACAGTGAGCACCATGTAGCTACTATAACTACAAGAGGTAACAGTGAGCACCGTGTACCTACAACAACAACTAGCTACAATAACTACAAGAAGCAATAGTGAACACATGGTACCTACAACAGGCAACAGTGAGCACCAGATACCTACAATAACTACAAGAAGCAATTGTGAACACCGGGTACCTAATCAGGCAACAATGAGCACCAGGTACCTACAATAACAAGAAACAATAGTGAACACAGGGTACCTGCAACAGGCACCAGTGATCACCAGGTACCTACAATAACTACCAGAAGCAAAAGTGAACACAGAACACCTGCATCTGGCAACTGAGCACCAGCTACCTACAGCAACTAGATGAGGCAGCCATTAGCAACGCATACCTACAACAACTGAAACATGAAACAGTCATCGGAAACATACAACAGGCAACAGTGTTCATCATAAACCTACAACAACTATACCTAGCAATGGTCCAATGGTCATTGCAACAGTAAGCCCTGGGAACCTACAAGTTGATAAAGTGTCCAACGGGTACCTACAACATCTACAACAGGCAACAGTGAGCACAGGGTACCTACAACAACTTCAGCAGGCCACAGTGTCCATGGCGTACCTACAACAACACATGGGAACAGAGTCCACTGGGAACCTACAACTGTTAACTAGAAACAGTGAGCATCAGGTACCTACAATAGGCATTAGTGATCGCCGGTTCCGTACAACAACTGCAACAAGCAACAGTGATCACCGGGTACCTAACACAACTACAACTGGCAGAGGTGTCAAGCGGGCAACTACAACTGACAAAAGTGTCCACCCGGAACCTACAACGCCAATTGACAATTCATCGGTTATCTACATCTGCAACAGACAAAAGTGAGTACCGTGTACCTAGAACAACTGTAACACAGTAAACAGTGAGCACTGGATACCTACAAGTATTATAACTGGCAACAGTGTCCACAAGATACCTACAGTAATTACAACAGGCAACATTGAGCACAGGGTTTGTACAACTCGTATCTGTGTAAACCTGGCACCTAAAACAACTAAAACAGGCAACAGTAAACACTGGGTATGTACAACTCGTATACAGGGGACCTACACAACAACTACAACAGGCAACAGTGAGCTCTGGGTACCTACAGTGACTACAACTGACAACAGTGAGTAATGGTTACTTACAATTACTACAACTGACAACAGTGTCCACAGGGTACATTAAACTATTACAGGCAACAGTGAGAACCGGGTACCTACAACAACAACTAGCAGAAGTGTCAACCATTTCCAACAACAACTACAACTGCAGAAGTGTCCGGCGGTAACATATAACAACAACAGGCAACAGTGAGCACTGGTTACCTACAACTGTCAACATTGTGCACTGTGTACCTAAAACAACTACAATAGGCAACAGTGATTACCGGGTACCTGCAACAACTACTACAGGCAACAATAAGGACAGGGTTCCTGCAACTGGCAACAGTGTCCACCGGTTACTTACAACTACAAATGGCAACAGTGTCGACTTGGTGCATACATCTAGCAACAATGTCCACCGGATACCTACTTCAACAATCAACAGTGAGCATCGGGTATCTACAGCAACTACAACAGGCTCTAAGTGGAATCGGTATCAACTGGGTACAACAACTACAACAGGCAACAGGGAGTACCAGTACCTAAAACTGTCGACAGTTTCCACCGGGTACCTATAACAACTACAACAGGCATGAGCATCGGGTATCTACAACAACTACAGCTGCCAACAGTGTCCACTTGGTACCTGTAACTGGTGTCAATGTGGTACCTACAATAACTACAGGCAACAATGAGCACTGGGTACCTATAACTAGCATCAGTGTCCACTGGGTACCTACAACAGGCAGACATGTCCACCCGGTACCTACAACATCTATAACTGACAGAAATGTCCACCGGGTACAATTAACAACTACAACAGGCAATGAGGACAACTGGCGACTGTGTCCACTGGGTTCCTACAACAAATACAACTGTCATCAGTGTCTATCGGGTACCTACAACAACAACTGCCCACAGTGTCTAGAATAAACATACAATGATTACAACTTGACCGTGTTCATCGGGTTTCTACAACAACTACAGCTTGAGTACATTATGTGGAGTACTACTAATGGCGGAGTGACACAAGGGAGAAGATACACACTCTGGTGTATTGCTGATGTCGGGGTGACACAGAAGGTTGGAAATACACAATCCTGCTGACGTCTGGGTGACACAGATGGGAGAAGATATACTCAATATGAAGTACTACTGATAGTTGGTTAACACAGAATGGAGAAAATACGCGCTTTGTGGAGTACTACTGATGTCGGGATGACACAGAAGGGAGAAGATTCACACTCTGATATATTGCTGATGTTGGTGATACAGATGGTTGGAGATACACACTATTTGGAGTACTTCTGATGTCGAGGTGCTTCAGAAGGGAGACGATGCACACTATGTGGAGTACTACTGATGTCAGGGTGACACAGAATTGAGAATATACACATTATTTGAAGTACTGCTGATATCTGGGTGACACACATAGTGGAAGATTAACGCAATTTGTAGTAATACTGATGTTGGGGTGAAATGCAAGGGAAAAGATGCACACTGTGAAGTACTAATTGATGTTGGCATGACACAGAAGGAAAAAGATACACACATTGTGTGGAGTACTACTGATGTTGAGGTGACACAGAAGAAGTACTACTGGGGTCAGGGTGATGCAGAATGGAGAAGATACACACAATTTGGAGCACTACTGATGTTTGGGTGACAAAGAAGGGAGAAGATACACTCTATTCGGCATACTACTGATGTTGGCATGACACAGATGTGAGAAGGCACACTATGTGAAGTACTACTGATGTTGGGGTGACACAGGCTAGAGCACACTATGTGGAGTACTACTGATGTTGGGGTGATGCAGAAGGGAGAAGAAACACAGTATGTGGAGTACTACTGATGTTGAGGATGACACAGCGTGCTAAAGATATAGTCTACATGGAGTACTACTGATATCGGGGTTACACGGAATGGAGAAGATGCACGCTATGTGGAAAACTGTTATTGTCAAGGTGAAAAAGAAGCGAGAAGATACATGCTATGTCGAGTACAACTGATATGCCGGTGATACAAAATGGAAAAGATTTACACTGCGCAGTACCTGGTACCTACAAGAAGTACTATAAGAATTATCAATGAGCACCAGGTACCTACAAAAAGTTCTACAAGAATCATCAGAGAGCACTGGGTACCTACAAGAAGTATACGAGAATCATAAGTGAGCACCGTGTACCTACAAGAAATACTAAAAGAATTATCAATGAGCACCGTGTACCTACAAGATGTACTGCAAGAATTGTCAATGAGCACCGGGTACCTACAAGATGTACTGCAAGAATTATCAAGGAGCAACGGGTACCTACAAGATGTACTGCAAGAATTATCAATGAGCACCGTGTACCTACAAGATGTATTGCAAGAATTATCAATGAGCACCGGGTACCTACAAGATGTACTGCAAGAATTATCAATGAGCACCGGGTACCTACAAGATGTACTGCAAGAATTATCAATGAGCACCTGGTACCTACAAGATGTACTGCAAGAATTATCAATGAGCACCTGGTACCTACAAGATGTACTGCAAGAATTATCAATGAGCACCTGGTACCTACAAGATGTACTGCAAGAATTATCAATGAGCACCGGGTACCTACAAGAAGTACTACAAGAATCATCAGAGAGCACTGGGTACCTACAAGAAGTACTACAAGAATCATCAGTGAGCACCGTGTACCTACAAGAAATACTAAAAGAATCATCAGAGAGCACTGGGTACCTACAACATGTACTGCAAGAATTATCAATGAGCACCAGGTACCTACAAGAAGTACTAAAAGAATAATCAGTGAGCTGGCACCTACCTACAAGAAGTACTACGAGAATCATCAATGAGCACCGCGGGGCCGGGTACCTGTAAGAAGTACTACAAGAATGTTGGTGTCCACTGGGTACCTTCAAGAAGTACTACAAGAATCATCAATGAGCACGGGTCCCTACAAGAAATACTACAAGAATCATCAGTGAGCACCCGGTACCTACAAAACGTACTATACGAATGATCAGTGAGCACTGGGTACCGGTAAGAAGTACTACAAGAATCAACAGTGTCCACCCGGTACCTACAAGAAGTACTTCAAGAATCATCAGTTTCAATCAGTGTCCATCGGGTACCAACAGTGAGCAACCGGTACCTACAATAACTACAACAGTCAACGGTGAGAACCTGGTACCTACATGTACAACAAGCAACAGTGTCCACTGGGTACCTACAACAATTACAATTGCCAACAGTTTACACTGGGTACCTACAATTGGCTACAATGTGCACCAGGTACTACAACCCCTAGAACTGGCAATGGTGTCCATGGAGTAAAAACTGTTTATATGTGGTATTTGGTGGTGATGGTATGGCTATAAGGGGATGATGGAGGACATATATTATCCTGCTTTTATCAAGGTAACTGTATGCAGGGTCAGGGAAATATAGAATTTTATTTTGAGATTCCTGTGGCCTTCCTGACAATGATTACAACTGACAACAGTGCACTTGATACCTAGGGAGACGATATACACAATGTAGAGTACTACTGATGTTGGGTTGACACAGACGGGAGAAGATACACACTATGTGGAGTTCTACTGATGTTGACGATGACAGATATGGTCTACGTGAAGTACTATTGATATCAGGGTGACACGGAATGGAGAAGATACACGCTATGTGAAATACTGCTGATGTCTCGGTGATGCAGAAAGGAGAAGATATACACTCTGTGAAATACTACTGATGTCAGGGAGACACAGAATGTAGAAGATAATTATACACTATGTGAAGTACTACTAATGTCAGGGAGACACAGAAGGGAGAAGATATACACTGTGTGGAGTGCTGCTGATGTCTCGCTGACACAGAAGAGAGAAGATTTACACTATTTGGAGTACTACTGATGTCGGGTTAACACAGAAAAGAGAAGCAATACACTAAGTGGAGTACTACTGATGTCAGGGTGACAAAGAAAAGAGAAGATGCCCACTATGTGGAGTACTACTGATGTCTCTGTGACACAGAAGAGGGAAGATACATTCTGTGGAATATTACTTATGTTGGGGTGATGCAGAAGGGAGAGGATGCCCACTATGTGAGTACTACTGATGTCTTGGTGACACAGAAGGGAGATGATGCCCACTATGTGAGTACTACTGATGTCTTGGTGACACAGAAGGGAGATGATTTACACTATGTGGAGTACTACACATAGTGCATATCTTCTCTTTTCTTCATCATCTCGACATCAGTAGTACTCCACATAGTGTGTATCTCCTCCCTTCTGTGTCACCGCAACATCAGTAGTACTCCACAGTGTATATTTCTCCCTTCTTTGTCACCCCTTAAAGAGGTACTAATAGAACCATCAATGAGCATCGGGTACTGGTAAGAAGTACTACAAGAATCATCAGTGTTCACTGGGTACCTACAAGAAGTACTACAAGAATCATCAATGAGCACCGTGTACCTACCTACAAGAAGTTCTAAAGAATCATCAGTGTTCACTGGGTACCTACAAGAAGTACTGAAGAATCATCAATGATCACCGTGTACCTACCCACAAGAAGAAGTACTACAAGAATCATGAGTGAGCACCGTGTACCTACAAGAAGTACTACAATAATGATCAGTGAGCAATGGGTACCTACAATAAGTACTGCAAGAATCATCAATGAGCACTGGGTACCTACAAGAAGTACTACAACAATCATCAGTGAGAACTGGGTACCTACCTAAAAGATGTACTGCAAGAATCATCAATGAGAACCTTGTACCTACAAGATATACTAAACAAATTATCAATGAGCACCTGGTACCTACAAGATGTACTGCAAGAATTATCAATGAGCACCGGGTACCTACAAGAAGTACTACAAGAATGATCAGTGAGCACTGGGTACCTACCTACAAGATGTACTGCAAGGATCAACAATGAGCACCGGGTACCTACAAGAAGTACTACAAGAATGATCAGTGAGCACTGGGTACCTACCTACAAGAAGTACTACAAGAATCATCAATGGGCACCGTGTACCTACAAGAAGTACTACAAAAATGATCAGTGAGCACTGGGTACCTACAAGAAGTACTGCAAGAATGATCAGTGAGCACTGGGTACCTACCTACAAGATATACTGCAAGGATCAACAATGAGCACCGGGTACCTAAAAGATGTACTGCAAGAATCAACAATGAGCACCAGGTACCGGTAAGAAGTACTACAAGATGTACTGCAAGGATCAACAATGAGCACCGAGTACCTACACAAAGTACTACAAGAATCATCAGTGAGCACCGGGTACCTACAAGATGTACTGCAAGAATCAACAATGAGCACCAGGTACCGGTAAGAAGTACTACAAGATGTACTGCAAGGATCAACAATGAGCACCGAGTACCTACACAAAGTACTACAAGAATCATCAGTGAGCACCGGGTACCTACAAGATGTACTGCAAGAATCAACAATGAGCACCGGGTACCGGTAAGAAGTACTACAAGATGTACTGCAATAATCAACAATGAACACCAGGTACCCGTAAGAAGTACTACAAAAATCAACAGTTTCCTACAAAAAGTACTTCAAGAATCATCAGTTTCGATCAGTGTCCATCGGGTGCCTACAACAAGCAACGGAGAGCAACGGGTACCTACAATTACAACTGCCTACAGTGCGCATCAGGTACTACAATCCCTAGAACTGGCAATGGTATCCACGGAAGAAAAACTGTTATAGGTGGTATTTGGTGGTGATATAAGTATGGCTATAAGGGGCGAAGGGAGGACGTATATTATCTTGCTTTTATCAAGGTAACTGTATGCAGGGTCAGGGAAATATCAACATTTTATTTTGTGATTCCTGTGGCCTTCCTGACAATGACTACAACTGGCAACAGAGTGCACCAGGTATACCTAGGGAGAAGATATACATTATGTAGAGTACTACTGATGTTGGGTTGACACAGAAGGGAGAATATACACCCTGTGGAGTACTACTAATGTTGGGGTGACAAGGAAGAGGGAAGTTATGCTTTGTGGAGTACTACTGATGTCCAGGTGATATAGAATGTTGAAGATATATACTATGTGGAGTGCTACTGATGATGGGTTGACATAGAATGGAGAAGAAACACACTGTGGAGTACTACTGATGTTGGGGTGACACGGAAGAGAGAAGATATACTTTATGTGGAGTACTACTTGGAGTACTACTGATGTCGGGGTGACACAGAAGGGAGAAGATATACACTATGTAGAATACTATCGATTGATGTCGGGGTGACACAGAAGGGAGAAGATAAACACTATGTGGAGTACTTCTGATGTCAGAGTGAAACAGAAGGCAGATTATATACTCTATGTGGAGTACTACTGATGTCGGGGTGACACAGACAGGAAAAGATATACACTTTGTTTAGTACTACTGATGTCAGGGTGACACAGAAGGGAGAAGATATACACCTTGTGGAGTACTGCTGATGTCAGAGTGACACAGAAGGGAGAAGATATACACCTTGTGGAGTACTGCTGATGTCAGGGTGACACAGAAGGGAGAATATATACAACTTGTGGAGTCCTACTGATGTCAGGGTGACACAGAAGGGAGAAGATATACACCTTGTGGAGTACTGCTGATGTCAGGGTGACACAGAAGGGAGAAGATATATACCTTTTGGAGTACTGCTGATGTCGGTGTGAAACAAAAAGAAGATATGCATTATGTGGCATACTACTGATGTCAGGGTGACACAGAAGGGAGAAGATATACACTTTGTGGTGTACTGCTGATGTCAGGGTGACACAGTAGGGAGAAGATATACACTTTGTTTAGTACTACTGATGTCAGGGTGACACAGAAGGGAGAAGATATACACCTTGTGGAGTACTACCGATGTCAGGGTGACACAGAAGGGAGAATACACCTTGTGGAGTACGGCTGATGTCAGGGTGACACAGAAGGGAGAAGATATACACCTTATGGAGTACTACTGATGTCAGGGTGACACAGAAGGGAGAAGATATACACCTTGTGGAGTACTATCGATGTCAGGGTGACACAGAAGGGAGAATACACCTTGTAGAGTACTGCTGATGTCAGGGTGACACAGAAGGGAGAAGATATACACCTTATGGAGTACTACCGATGTCAGGGTGACACAGAAGGGAGAATACACCTTATGGAGTATTGCTGATGTCAGGGTGACACAGAAGGGAGCAGATATACACTTTGTTAAGTACTACTGATGTCAGGGTGACACAGAAGGGAGAAGATATACAGCTTGTGGAGTACTACTGATGTCAGGGTGACACAGAAGGGAGAAGATATACACCTTGTGGAGTACTACTGATGCCAGGGTGACACAGAAGGGAGAAGATATACACCTTGAGGAGTACTGCTGATGTCGGTGTGACACAGAAAGTAGAAGATATGCATTATGTGTAGTACTACTGATGTCACACTGACAAAGAAGAGAGATGATACACACTAGTTTGTGTACTACTGATGTTGAGGTGACACAGAATAGAGTAGAATTACACTATGTGGAGTTCTTCTGATGTCCGGGTGACACAGAAAGGAGAAGATATAGACTATGTGGAGTGATAATGATGTCAGGGTAACATAGAAGGGAGAAGGTATACAGTATGCTGAGTACTATGGATGTTTTGGGGACACAGAAGGTTGAAGATATACACTGTATGTGGTGTACTACTGATGTCGCGGTCATACATAAGGAAAAATATACACATTATATATGGAGTGCTACCGATGACGGGTTGACACTGAACGGAGAAGATATACTCTGTGAAGTACTACTGATGTTTGTGTGATACAGAAGGTAGAGGCTGCACACTATGTGGTGTAATGCTTTTGTCAGGGTGACACAGAGGAGAAAATATATACCCTTTATTGAGTACTACTGATGATAGTGTGACACATAAGAGAAAAGGTGCACTCAGAAGTGACTCAGAAGTGAGCAAATACACACTATTTTGAGTACAACTGATGTCACGGTGACTCAAAAGTGAGCAAGTACACACTATTTTGAGTACAGCTGATGTCACGATGTCTCAGAAGGGGGCAGATACACACTATTTTGAGTACAACTTATGTCTCGGTGACTCTGAAGGGAGAAGATACACACAGTGTGGAGTACTTCTGATGTTGGGGTGACATGGCAGATAGATCTACTTTATGTGGAGTACTACTGATGTTGGGGTGACACAAAAGGGAGAAGATGTATGCTGTGTGGTGTACTACATATGTTAGGGTGGCACAGAAGGGAGAATATAAACACTACGTGGGGTAATACTGTTGTTTGGGTGACACATAAGGGAGAAGATATACACTATGTTGAATACAACTGATTTCAGGGTGACACAAAAGGGAGAAGATATACGCTGTGTGGTGTACTACAGTTGTTAGGGTGACACAGAAGGGAGAAGATACACACTATGTGGGATATTACTGATTTTGGGCTGACACAGAAGGGAGAAGATATGTGAAATGCTTCTGATGTCGGGGTGACACAGAAGGGAAAAGATATACACTATGTGAAGTACTACTGATGTGAGGATGACACAGAAGGGAGAAGATATACATTGTGTGGTGTACTTCTGATGTTGGGCTGACACAGAAGGGAGAATATATAGACTATGTGGAGTGTTCTGATGTCAGGGTGACACAGAAGGGAGAAGATATACACTATGTGGAGTACTACTGATGTCGGGGTGACACAGAAGGGAGAAGATTTACATTATGTGGAGTGCTTCTGATGTCGGGGTGACACAGAAGGGAGAAGATAATACGCTATATATGTGCAATGACAAAGTTGTTAGGGTAACATAGAGGGGAGAAGATACACACCATGTGTAGTACTACTGATATCGGGTTGAAACAGAAGGGAGAACATACACACTGTATGAAGTTCTACTGATGTCACGGTGACACAGAATTGAGAAGATATGCACTGTGGGGTGCTACTGATGTCGAGGTGACACAGAAGGGAGCAGATACACACTATTTTGAGTACAACTGATGTCTCGGTGACACAGAAGGGAGCAGATACACACTATCTTGAGTACAACTGATGTCACGGTGACTCAGAAGGGAGCATATACACACTATTTTGAGTACAACGGATTTCTCGGTGACACTGAAGGAAGCAGATACACACTATGGAGTACTAATGATGTCATGGTGACACAGAAGGGAGCAGATACACAATATTTTGAGTACAACTTTTGTCACGGTGACTCAGAAGGGAGCAAACACACTATTTTGAGTACAACTGATGTCACGGTGACTCAGAAGTGAGCAGATACACACTTTTTTTAGTACAGCTGATGTCACTGTGTCTCAGAAGGGAGCAGATACACACTATTTTGAGTACAACTGATGTCTCGGTGACTCAGAAGGGAGAACATACACACAATGTGGAGTACTACTGACTTCAGGGTGACACGGAAGAGAGAAGATATACGCTGTTAATTTGGAGTACTACTGATGTCAGGGTGTCACAGAAGAGAGTAAAACAGCTGGCAAAAGTGTCCACTGAGGCAAATATATACATCGGTAGTATTCCACATAATGGTGTTTGGTGGTGAACGTATGGCTATAAGGGGAGGATGGAGGCCATATATCTTCTTACTTTTATCACAGTAACTTTATATAGGGTCGGAATTATCAGAATTCTATTTTTAGATTTCTGTGGCCATCTTTACAACTGCAACAAGCAACAGTTATCACCGAGTACCTGCAGCTGGCAACAGTGTGCACCCGGTACTAGAACCCCTACATCTGGCAACAGGGTCCGCTGAGGAAAATATATATACATCACTAGTACTTCACATAGTGGTGTTTGGTGGTGAAGGCACGGCTGTAAGGGGAGGATGGAGGCCGTATACTTACTTTTATCAAGGTATCTTTATGAAGTGTTGTAATTATCAGAATTGTATTTTGAGATTTCTGTGGCCATCTTTTCAACTACAACAGGCAACAATAAGCAGCGAGTACCTGTAATCAGTGTGCACCAGGTACTATAACCCCTAGAACTGGCAACAGTGTCCACTGAGGAAAATATATATACATCAGTAGTGCTTCACATAGAGGTGTTTGGTGGTGAAGGTACGGCTATAGGGGAGGAAGGAGGCCGTATTCCATATTTTTACCAAGGTAACTTTATGTAGGGTTGAAATTATCAGAATTGTATTTTGAAATTTCTGTGGCCATCTTTACAACGACAACAGGCAACAATAAGCACCGAGTACCTACAATAGCAACAGTGTCCACCTATTACCAACCAACTACAACAGGCAATGGTGAGGTACTATAGGAGGCATCAGTGAGCACTGGGTATCTTCAGCTGGCGACAGTGTCCACCGGGTACCTACAGAAAGTACTACAAGAGGCATCGTTGAGCACTGGGTACCTTCAACCGGTGACAGTGTCCACAGGGTACCTAAAAAAGTGCTGCAAGAGGCATCAGTGAGCACTGGGTACCTACCTACAAGATGTACTGCAAGAATCATCAATGAGAACCGTGTACCTACAAGAAGTAACTGGCAATACTGTCCACAGGTAACGTACATATTTTGTTTTCTGTAGCAGGTTAACACACTTTGGGTGGGTAGGAATGAGATATTGTGAACATGACATCTGTGTAGTGGCTTTTATATATAGAAAGGAATTGTGGAATAGCATTTGAGGTCACTTTACTTAATGTCAAAAGAGTATGAAATGAGAAATTTTACAGGTTGCTGTTACTAAACGTAGAAAAAATAGTAATTGTCAAGGACCCTTAGACCCGATCATTGTGATTGCATTCGTTAGAATGTCTTGTTTTAGTTGAAAATAATTATTAATTTTTGATTTTGAATTGTTTATAGGTCTACTGTCTGAAGGCCATTAGAGCATATGGGATTGTGAGTTTTCCGTCATCCGTCCATTAACTTTCGCCTCGTTAACATGATAGGGCTTTCATTGTTCATCCAATCTTTTTCAAACTTTACCAGATTGTTGATATCAATGAAAGCTCGCAAAAGTTTGAAAACCAGCCAGTTTGGACCAGTAATACCAGAGTTATGCCTTAATTTAGTTAAAATTGGTATATTTTGCCTCATTAACGTGATACGCCCTTCAGTTTTCATAAGATCTTTTTCAGATTCGACCAGATTGTTGATATAAATGAAAGCTGGATTGCGTTAGAAAACCAGTCAGTTTGGACCAGTAATATCGGAGTTATGGCTTTGATTTAGTTAAATTGCTAAATTTTGCCTCGTTAACGTGATAGGCCCTTCAAGCTCGGACGAGTTTGAAAAGCAGCCAGATCGGACCATTTGCACCGGAGTTATAACCCTTGATTTTCTGAAATATGCTATATTTTGGTCTCGTTAACATGACAGGGCCTTCATTACTCATTCAATCTTTTTCAAACTTTACACAATTGTTGAAATCAATGAATGTCAGACGAGTTTGAAAACCATCCAGATTGAACCATTTGCACTATAGTTACGGCCCTTGATTTAGTTGAACATACTATATTTTGCCTCGTAAAGACAATAGGGCCTTCATTTTTCATCTGATCTTCACCAAACTTTACCAGATTGTTACTATCAATGAAATCTTGGACAAGTTTGAAAACCACTCGCATCTGATAAGTAAAACCAGAGTTAATGGCACTTGAATTAGTTTAAAGATGCTGTAGTTTTCCTCCCGAAGATGATAGGACCTTCATTTGCCCGGATTTCAGCGACACTGCAGGGATTATCGGTACCAAGCCCAGTTGTACATATCGTCACTGTGTTCCAGTTGAATGATTTGGCGGAGTAGATTTGATCCAATAATCATAACAATGGTCATATCATTCTAAGCGCATCAAGAGCAAAGTTGTCTCTTTTTCTACTACAACCTCTAAAATTTCTAGGGATGATCAGTACCAGATCTAGTTGTGCATATCATCGCCGTTGAATGATTTTTAACGGAGTTATGGCCCCTTAAACACAAACTTTAGCTTTAGCCAGTAGAGCATCTACAGGCCCTATTCGGCCTATTTATTTTTTAATGAGATCAGTATTAATGTATATTGATACACATGTTATTGCAGAGCCAACAATGAGATAGAGAAGAACATGGATGGAGGTTGACAGAAAATAAGGCATAAACGGTCATATGACGTCTTTCAGGTATGTCTAAAATAAGAGTAATATCAAAATAAAATACTAATTGAAATACAGTGTTAATAAGAAACATATTTATGATTTTGAAGCAGAAACATGGAAAGATATTTATCCCCTATCAAGATTACTTATAGCACAATACTTCTTTGGTTTCAAACAAGAATTTACCATTGGCTTTTTTCAACACAGCATTATCTGCATAAAATAAAAAAGCAGAAAACTCTTTTTGCCACTTCTGCCACCAACATGAGACTATAGTTTGTATGTGTTGGACCTGTGCCATAGCATAGACCAAGGAAACATAAGGAATCATATGTTACTAATGTAATACCAGTATACCAGTGCCATAGCATAGATCAAGAAAACATAATAAGCATATCTTATGCTTGTCGAACAACCAGGAAGTAACATTTACTTTTCCGGAAAAAATAATATTTGTCCATGTTTTACTGAATACTTAAGGAATACAAATAAGTAAATTTCACTTAATGTTTTTTCCTTGCTTTCTTATGTAGATAAAAGTATTCTTTATATTTGAATCATTCTGTAAATATTTGTTTTATAAGAAAACGAGAGGTTAACATTAAAGAGGCACTACCTACATGTATATCTGCCCGATTTTAATGTAAAATATTAAATACTCAATATTACTGCATTTATATGTATACAAAGCTATTTTATGAGTATTATAAGAAGAAACATGGTCCGTATTCTTGTTCTGTAAGGTATTAATTATGATCAAAACAATAAAATGCTGCCCTGCCGTTTATTCCTGCCGGAAAACTAGGTGTTTTTACGATTTTCTCGGACATGCGCAATACGATTCAGTTGAACGAAAACAAACTATTCGGTGCAATTCCGATAGTAAAGGAATCGATCGGTTCGCCAATCCGACGCAAGAGGCAGTTCCGATTGTAAATGAATAAGATAGGAAAATCTCCATCATCGGCTTGTCTAATACAATTACGAATACAATTTCAAAAATCCAATCTTTTCAATCCTGTGTTATTCCCAGCAAAACGCATATTACAAGGGGTAAAATTATTGCCATTTACCTTTATCATAGTCCTCTGTATGATTAAGTAAAGTTTATATCAATTGATGGACAAAAATATATAGGTAGAGCCTCTTTTTAACAGAAACAGTTTCTTATGAGATCATCCTTATGGGATGGCGAGTTGTCCGTCATCCGTCGTCTGTACGTTAACTTTTACCTCGTTAAGACAATAAAGGTTTCATTTTTCATCCGATCTTTACCAAACTTTTACAGATTGTTAATATCAATGAAAGCTTGGAAAAGTTCGAAAATCACCAAGATTGAACAAGAAACAGCCTTGAGTTAGTTAAAAATGCTATATTTTGCCTCGTTAAGAGGATAGCACCTTCTATTTTCATTAGATCTTTACCAATCTTTACAGTTTGAAAAGAGGCCAGATAGGACCAGTAACAGCGGAGTTAAAGATCTTCTGCCAAGTTAATATACCCCATTTATATAAATATACAATATACTAATAAAAAAACTTAGGAATAGCTGCCAACCACAAAAAATATTAGTTAGAGGAGAAAAAGATGATTTTAATAATCAAATTTGTCTTCGTGAAAGTCCGGAACAATTCGGCAGTTTCCGCGCGCACTTTGCGTGATGACGTAGATTCTGCCATTGACCTTATGGCCTGGTTGTCATCTGTTGTATTCATGCATGGTAATTTTGGGAAGACATCATATATTTATTATTTTTATGTGACGACTTATTTTGTATTATTATATTAGATAACTATTGGAAAATGGGTCACTGTGTTACGTTGGATGCAATACCACGAGAGCAAAGGGTTCAAAGTGATTATATATAAGAACTCTGAACGAAAGTAAAAGTATGTCAGTTTGGTTTATTTTTAGCTCAGACTTCGACGACTATTGATCAAATCTAGAAACGTATCCTGTAGAAAAATGCACGAAGACAATATGCATATACTTATCAGTGGGCATATCATCCATAAATGGAAATCGAAACTTGATAAATATCCCATGCTGTTATTTGTTAGCGTTTTAACTTCGGTGCTTTTGAGTTGACTCGCTTATGGACGGTGAAATTTACACTATCTAATCCATTATGAAAATTATAAATGAACATTTCCACTTTCAGATTCACTTATGTTTGGAATATGTATTATTTATTATAATAATTATTATTGTTGATTGGGATAATGCAGTACAGTACAATAGTTTCCTAATAGATCCGCTGTGACATGTATAATTATCCAACACAAAAAGTAACTTTTAAATTGCGAGTATGCAATGAAACGAGGTTATTCACAATCAACAAACACCGGCAAAAAGTCAGTAGCTATTGCATAACAAGGTCATAAACCACTAATTAGTCCCACCAAAGGTACCGCATGACTGCAGATAAGAGTCATAAAACACATCACAGGATGTTCTTCCGATGCTTGTTTTGTGTAGGTCTATGATGCGTGTAATATTCTTAGGAGTGTACACGATTACATAAATAGAATAGGGATATCTGGGTTAAAGCTCATTGACGTCACATACACTGTGTAAACCTGTCAATACGAAACCTGTCAATACAATGTCCGACATAGTTTGTATAGTGTAAAATTAATGAACTGTTTGTGAGAAATCATTGAGCGTTTCAGTTTATTTTTAGAACATACTATATCTAAGATAGAGCCCTATTAAAAAAAACACTATAGGCATACAGGAAGTAAATCACTTTGGTATTCATGCCTGGTGTAGTCGAAAGGAGTTCCCAAATATATAATCCCTAACTTTTTTTGTGATAAAAGGCATTTTTGAGTATTTAAGGCCTGTTTTTCTGGCTGAAATGACTTTATTGACTTGTTTATGATAGCTTAAAACCATTTGCATGGTTGTATGATGATTTTATTTATCAACTTGACAGTTTTGAAAGTGAAAGAACACATTTAAGAGGTGCCGAATGAATGCTGTTTGTTCACGGTATCAATAAAGATCAGAATTTTATTTTCTTATATGCCACATGACCCCTACTATTCTCAGCAGTTTTCTAGAGAGGCAGGTCTCATGACTAAGAACATGTAAGTGAATCTTAGTTTGAACTTCATTTTGAAAAATGGCTAACTAGAAAGCTTGGACAATATTGCATTGGACTCAATGGGATTTGATTTACTTCCGGTACACCTATAAGGCGGCGTAATGTGAATATTTAGTTTCTCTCGGATTCTTACCTAAACAGTATTTTACTTTTCGCAATGACTATAGATCCGACAAAAAATACTTCACGGTTTGGAGTTTCAGATTTTTGAAGTCTTTAAATTATGACCTGGAGAGACATTTTTCAACAAAACTAGGCTTGTTTGTTGTTAACATGTAGATATTTGTATTTGCAATGATAATTCAGCATTATAATTTGCAAAAGTGTAGTTGTATAGGTGTGACACCACCAAATCTTTCCCCTTACCCCCTAAAATTGAACTTTCTGAGAAAATGTCAGAGAGTACTGTAGGCAAAGTATGCTGTCCAGTCATAGGAACTTAACTTTTAATCACAAAGCTAGTACCAGACTTACATTTATGAGTAATTAGGATGTTTATATATGCATGTAGTTCCACCAAATTAAGGTATGGTGCCACAAATACACCAAATTGCCTTGTAAATCTGAGTTTGGCATGAAAATCAGCATATTTTGCACTTATATAGCACTTTTGGGAACTAAACATCTTGATTTCTTCAGGTTTACTGACATTTTGAAGCATTTTATCCATAAGACTAAGTACAGATATGCCCAGTGTCATTTTATATAACAGTTAAGATAGGTAAAACTGAGAAAAATTTTACAGATTTTTCATCGCTATCGAATGCACTGTACATTTTTGAAACGCTCATATCTTCAGATCAATACTCAACTGATTCGCCAAAATGTATGATTTCTTAATGCGCTATATTCTAGGCTTTGCCAGAACAGAGGTTTTTAAAATTCACTCACAATTAGGGGTTCTTATAGGCATACAGGAAGTAAATCACTTTGGTATTCATGCCTGGTGTAGTCGAAAGGAGTTCCCAAATATATAATCCCTAACTTTTTTTGTGATAAAAGGCATTTTTGAGTATTTAAGGCCTGTTTTTCTGGCTGAAATGACTTTATTGACTTGTTTGTGATAGCTTAAAACCATTTGCATTGTTGTATGATGATTTTATTTATCAACTTGACAGTTTTGAAAGTGAAAGTAGAACACATTTAAGAGGTGCCGAATGAATGCATTTTGTTCACGGTATCAATAAAGATCAGAATTTTATTTTCTTATATGCCACATGACCCCTACTATTCTCAGCAGTTTTCTAGAGAGGCAGGTCTCATGACTAAGAACATGTAAGTGAATCTTAGTTTGAACTTCATTTTGAAAAATGGCTAACTAGAAAGCTTGGACAATATTGCATTGGACTCAATGGGATTTGATTTACTTCCGGTACACCTATAGCTGAGATCTAAAAAACTATGTTGAATATGGAGTTGATTTTATTTTTTACGACAGTTACTTTTGGTGCGCATTCTAGCTTTTTACAATGCAGTCATTCTATAAATTTGGAACCATCATCCGTTGATCCTAAAATACTGCTGGACTTATAAATACAATATATTGGAGAAAAATAAACAATGAAAATACAGCACAGTAAAATATAAGGTTTTATTTCTCAAGTAAGAATATATTCAAATATAGTTATACATGTAGTATCATTTCAAAATTTCAACAACATTTTGCAATTCCCGCCACTTCAAGAACCTCAGGTGTGAGGCAGTTTCCTTCAAACACACGAGTTTCTGCGATGCAGACTGTTCCCCATAATCTCTGCAACATTTCAGAACATCATTTTGTGTTTTCATGGCACTGCCGTGGGTACAGCCACACCTGTAATTGAAAGAAACACTAATCTTTGTACCAAGCAAAATCATATTTTAAATTAGTACTGTTTTTCAAAATGAAAATGTTTTAGACTGGCACTTTATAATAAAATAAATCAATTTGCAGGCATTTGATCACGGTGACCAGAATTCATTTAGTCATACTAAGTCACTTTATCTAAAAACATGAAGGTAATATATGCCAAAAAAACACAACACAGTGACACATACTTCGGCAATAAACAATAACAAAAAGGGTGATGCGTCGTGACTTTAGTGGGTGGGGAACAATCGATTAACAAACATAAAATCTAGAGATTGCGATTCGACTCTTTTTCATACATGTTAGGCCTACCAGTTATTTAAACGAATGCTACTGAAAAACATATAAACCTTGACAGTATGCCAACAATGACGTTGGTGGGTGGGTGGGGTAAGACAGCCATCGAACGGTTTCATTTTACCGAACAGACAACGTAATTCGACTTACTCACGTCCCTGTCATACTTAAATGGATTAGCAAACAATACGTTTTTATCATACGCAATTACAAAATATAATTACCAGCCGGTATGTCTGATTCGCTCTGCAAGCAGGCAAAGCGTTGAACGGTTGAAGTCTGTCATCACTTTTAGATTCAGACTGATAAGCTTGTTGTTTTGCTGTTTTGCAACAGGCCGTGGCTCATACATGTCATTTGTCCAGTAATCCTTCCGCCATGTTATTTTTGTCGGAATAGTTATATGATAAATCCATGTATGTCTATGATAAATCGTATCTGTACCTCAACAGGGAAATTTCCGCATAACGGTATATACGTCATCAGCATGGAGCGCCATCTATAGGGCAAAATTAACATAAAGGGGAGGTAACTCCATCTTGAAGGGAAATATACCTGTTGTTTTTACAAGTATTTCTTTTTCAAAGCTTTTTTTATTTTATTTTTTTTAACATTCAATTTATTTTATTGATTTAAATATGAAAATATATATCAATATGCAATTTAAAGGGTGTCAGTGGATCTTTAAGGCCCTTGATTTAGTTGAAAATGCTATATTTTGCCTCGTTAAGATGATAGGGCCTTCATTTTTCATCCGATCTTTACCCTGGGCTTTAACAGATTGTTAATATCAATCAAACCTCGGTAAGTTTGAAAATCAGCCAGATCGGACCTGTAACAGTAGAGTTATGGCCCTTGATTTTGTTAAAAATGCTATATTTTGCTTCGTTAATACGATAAGGGCCTTCATTTTTCATCTGATCTTTACCAAACTTCACCAGATTTGTTGGTGTTTTTTTTATTATTAGTATCTTTGTTTTTAAAAAAACTTTATTTTTTTAATGTTTTTTTTTTACCTTTTTATTTTTTTTAAGCGTGCCCTCTGGTGATGAATTAGCGTGTTCTGCACATATTTTCGCGCAACGCGCATGTTGATGTTGTAAAAAGTGGGAAGGTGTTACAAAATCATTAGTCATACATCCTTGATACTTAGTATACATGTTCACAATCATGAACCCCACACATTGATGTAGGTTTGATAATTATAGATTATTATATGTCAGTTTTCATATCAGCCACTGTATCATCCCTGAGACCCTATATGTGCCCGACGGCCTCTAGATATAATTCCTACACATCTGATCTCTAAACTGTGGTATATTGTGCGACATACCAGGCTATGGGTTTGATTTATTCATAATAATGGTATACCGCACACTTTTCCACAGTTTTGAGATCCTATGGGCAGGAATTATATCATGAGGGCTGAAAACACCACATGCTTCTGATTGACAAACTATTATATATTTTGTGATATATCACATTTAGAGATAGATTATTTGGATTTTATATAACATTGTGTCAACGTTAATTTTAATTCTGACATTTTCAGTATACACAAGCAAATACAACATTTGGGTAAAATATACCATAAAAAATGAAGTGGTTGGGGTAAATAAACATCTCTTTTGACGTATTTTGGTCATATTGTGTATATTATATACTGATACACTGTAATTCAATTAGATGTTATGTTTGTATATCAAGTGTATATGTTTGCTTTAGATGTGATGTTTGTATATCAAGTGTATGTATGCCTGTCATTTAAATCACTTTTGATATAATAAATAAAACCAAAGCACATATATCTATCTTTTTCTGTAATAATATGATGGGTCTTTAACATTTTTAATTGTTAACTCTTTTAGATGAACACCAGCCTATACTCTTTGTCACATTTATTTGATAACCTTATAATTCTCTATTATATACCAGTTTATTACAAATTTCTTGTTATTATTTCTCTAAGTTTGTCTTGCCCAAAATTTGCCCAAAAATGCAATTTTCTGTGATTTGTTTTGTTTCATTAGAAGGTGTGCTGAAATTGAAAACTTCAAAGATTTCTCTTATTTTTGTCATTTTAAGAGTTTTCTTACGTTTGTATTGATACCTGTTTAGCTTCTCATAACTTTTTTTCATTTGCTTCTTTTTTTTATCTAAAATATTGGGTGATTTCTAAATCCATACACAATTATCAGCTGATTCTGAATTTAAAACCCCACTTTAGGCTTTGGGGGTGTATTTCAAAGAGTAATATTGCTAAAAGGTTAAATCACCAACACCATTATTTTTCCAGAAACTATTCAACTAGTAATATGTTAGTCTTCATAAAAAACAGGGAAATTAAAAATTCTTGTTATACTGATATTCACCAGAAGGCACCCTTAAATATATATTTTTATTTATTTTTATTGATTTATTTATTTTTTCCATTTTTAGCTCGACTGGCCGAAGGCCAGCAGGGCCAGCAGAGCTTATGGGATGGTGTGTTGTCCGTCGTCCGTCCGTCGTCCGTCGTCCGTCGTCCGTTAACTTTTGTCTTGTGAACACTCTAGGGCCTTCATTATTAATCAAATCTTTTCGAAACTTTGCCAGTGTCTTTGTATCAATGAAAGCTCGGACAAGTTTGAAAACCAGCCAGATCAGAATAATTTCACCGGAGTTATGGCCCTTGTTTTGCTGAAAAATGCCATATTAAGCCTTGTGAACACTCTAGCACCTTCATTTATTATTTGATCTTTACCAAACTTGCACATATTGTTAATATCAATGAAAGCTTGGACAAGTTCGAAAACAAGCCAAATCGGATCAGTAACAACAGAGTTATGGCCCTTGTTTTTTCTGAAAAATGCTATTTTCTGCCTTTTGAACACTCTAGGGCCTTCAATATTAATCAGACCTTTACTTAACTTTGCCAGTGTCTTTATATCAATAAAAGCTCAGACAAGTTAAAAAACCGGCAAGATCGAAATAATTTCACCGGAGTTATGGCCCTTGTTTTGCTGAAAAATGCCATATTAAGCCTTGTGGACACTCTAGCTCCTTCGTTTATTATTTGATCTTTACCAAACTTGCGCAGATTGTTAATATCAATGAAAGCTCAGTCAAGTTCGAAAACCAGCTAGATCGGACTATCAACAGCGGGGTTATTGCCCTTGATTTAGTTAAAATTGCTATATTTTACCTCATTAAGATGATAAGACCTTCATCTTTCGTCCAATCTTTACTAAACTTTACCAGATTGTTTATATAAATGAGAGCTAGGACATGTTTGAATACTAGCTGGATCGGACCATTAACAGCGGAGTTATGGCCCTTGTTTTAGTTAAAATGCCATTTTCTGCCTTGTGAACACTCTAGCACCTTCATTTATTAATTGATCTTTACCAAACTTTCACAGATTGTTAATATCAATGAAAGCTCGAACAAGTTGTTAATACCAACTATAGCTTGGACAAGTTCGGAAATCAGCTGAATCGGATCATTAACACCGGAGTTATGGCCCTTGTTTTTTCTGAAAAATGCTATTTTCTGCCTTGTGAACACTCTAGGGCCTTCAATATTAATCGGATCTTTACTTAACCTTGCCAGTGTCTTTATATCAATGAAAGCTCAAACAAGTTCGAAAATCGGCAAGATTGAAATAATTTCACAGGACTTATGGCCCTTGTTTTGCTGAAAATGCCATATTAAGCCTTGTGAACACTCTAGCACCTTCATTTATTATTTGATCTTTACCAAACTTGCAAAGATTGTTAATATCAATGAAAGCTCGAACAAGTTCGAAAACCAGCTAGATCGGACCATTAACAGCGGAGTTATTGCCCTTGATTTAGTTAAAAATGCTATATTTTGCCTAGTTAAGACGATATGGGCTTCATTGTTCATCCGATCTTTACCAATCTACATCAGATTGTTAATATCAATGAAAGCTCGGACAAGTTCGAAAACCATTCATATCGGACCAGTAACAGCGGAGTTATGGCCCTTGATTTAGTTTAAAATGCTATATTTTGCTTCGTTAAGACTATTTTTTATCCGATCTTTACCAAACTTTATCAGATTTGTTAATGTCAATAAAAGCTCGGTCAAGTTTGAAAACAGACAGATCGGACCAGTAACAGCGGAGTTATGGCCCTTGATTTTGTTAAAAATGCTATAATTTGCCTCGTCTTACAATAGGGCCTTCATTTTGCATCTGATCTTTGCCAAACTTTACCAGATTTTATGACTTTCTTCTTTTTATATTATTATTTGAATTTTTGTTTTTGATTATTTAAAAAAATGTTGTTTTTTTACATTTTTTTTACATTTTTTTTTAGCTCTATGTTGGACCAGTCGGACCAGTAACAGGGGAGTTATGGCTCTTGATTTAGTTAAAAATGCTATTTTTTGCCTCATTAATATGGTAGGGCCTTCATTTTTCATCTGATCTTTACCAAACTTTACCAGATTCTTTAGTTATGGCCCTTGATTTAGTTGAAAAGCTGTATTTTGCCCAAAACTTTCCAAAAAACGTAAATGGCAGTCTCTCGCTTCATTGATGTTATAAGAGCCATGTTATTTTACTCTTTTTTTTAGCTCAATGTTGGACCAGTCGGACCAGTAACAGGGGAGTTATGGCTCTTGATTTAGTTAAAAATGCTATATTTTGCCTCATTAATACGGTAGGGCCTTCAATTTTCATCTGATCTTTACCAAACTTTACCAGATTCTTTAGTTATGGCCCTTGATTTAGTTGAAAAGCTGTATTTTGCCCAAAACTTTCCAAAAAACGTAAATGGCAGTCTCTCGCTTCATTGATGTTGTAAGAGCCATGTTAGCCAGTAGAGCGTCCACAGGCCGTCTTGGGCCTCTTGTTTTTTTTCATTTGCATTTTTTTTATTTGTTAACACTGTGTTGGATTCGATGACATTTAACAGGAAGCATTGCTGTGATTTCTAGTTGTGCCTTTTGCGTTTTTCTTCCGGTTCATTGATTTTTGATGGAGTTACGGCCCCTTGACATTTTTGCTTTACATTTCTTGTTGGCGCTACTCCTCCTAAACGCCATGTTGGATTTCGACGAAACTTGTCAGGAAGCATAGGTAAGATGTCTCGTTGTGCATGTCATGCTTTTGTTCCAGTTCGCTGATCTTTTTTATGGAGTTATGTCCCTTTGACATTTTTACTTTAAATTTCTTGTTGGCGTTACTCCTCCTAAACGGCTTGGTGGATTTTTACGAAATTTGGCAGGAAGCCTCCGTATGATGTCTTATTCTGCAAAGCGCAGTATATAAATGAAATCTTGGACAAGTTTGAAAACCAGCTAGATCTTGTGAGTAATGGCAGAGTTATGGCCCTTGATTTGTTGAAAAATGTTATATTGTATTTTCCTTTGTTAAACTGTAGTTACTTCATTTTTTATCTGATATTTACCATATTTGTTTAAAATGTTCATTTACACCCCCCTCCCCGTCCACCCATTTTTAGCTCTACTGGCCGAAGGCCAGAAGAGCTTATGGGATGGCGAGTTGTCCGTCGTCCGTCGTTAACTTTTGGCTTGTGAACACTCTAGGGCCTTCATTATAAATTAAATCTTTACGAAACTTTTCCAGTGTCTTTATATCAATGAAAGCTCGGACAAGTTCGAAAACCAGCCGGATTGGATAAATTTCATCAGAGTTATGGCCCTTGTTTTGCTGAAAAATGCCATATTAAGCCTTGTGAACACTCTAGCACCTTCATTTATTATTTGATCTTTACCAAACTTGCACAGATTGTTAATATCAATGAAAGCTCGGACAAGTTCGAATACCAGCCAAATCGGGTTGGTAACACCGGAGTTATGACCCTTGTCTTTTCTGAAAATTGCTATTTTCTGCCTTGTGAACGCTCTAGCACCTTCATTTATTATTTGATCGTTACCAAACTTGCACAGATTGTTTATACCAATTATATCTTGGACAAGTTCGAAAAACAGCTGAATTGGGTCAGTAAAACCAGAGTTATGGCCCTTGTTTTTTCTGAAAATTGCTATTTTCTGCCTTGTGAACGCTCTAACACCTTCATTTATTATTTGATTGTTACCAAACTTGCACAGATTGTTAATACCAATGATCGCTTGGACAAGTTCGAATATTAGCTGAATAGGGTCAGTAACACTAGAGTTATGGCCCTTGTTTTTTCTGGAAAATGCTATTTTCTGCCTTGTGAACACTCTAGGGCCTTCAATATTAATCGGACCTTTACTTAACTTTGCCAGTGTCTTTATATCAATGAAAGCTCGGACAAGTTTGAAAACCGGCAAGATCGAAATAATTTCACCGGAGTTATGGCCCTTGTTTTGTTGAAAAATGCCATATTAAGCCTTGTGAACACTCTAACACCTTCGTTTATTATTTGATCTTTACCAAACTTGCACAGATTGTTAATATCAATTAAAAGCTCAGACAAGTATGAAAACCAACTAGATCGGACCATTAACAGCGGAGTTATTGGCCTTGATTTAGTTAAAAATGCTATATTTTGCCTCATTCAGACAATAGGGCCTTCATCTTTCATCCAATCTTTACCAAACTTTAGCAGATAGTTTATATAAATGAAAGCTCGGACAACTTCGACGACCATCTAGATCGGACCATTAACAGCGGAGTTATGGCCCTTGATTTAGTTAAAAATGCTATATTTTGGACTCGTTAAGACGATAGGGCCTTTATCTTTCATTCGATCGTTACCAAACTTTACCAGATTGTTTATATAAATGGAAGCTCGGACGATTTCGAAGACCAGCCAGATCAGACCAGTAACAGGGGAGTTATGGCCCTTGATTTAGTTAAAAATGCTATATTTTGCCTCGTTAATTCGATAGGGCCTTTATCTTTCATCTGATCTTTACAAAACTTTACCGGATTGTTTATATTAATGACAGCTCAAACAATTTCGAAAACCAGCCAGATCGGACCAGTAACAGATGAGTTATGGCCCTTGATTCTGTTAAAATGCTATATTTTGCCTCGTTAAAATGATTGGGCCTTCATTTTTCATTCGATCTTTATGAAACTTTATGAGATTGTTCCTATCAATAAAAGCTTGGTCAAGTTCGGAAACCAGCTAGATCGGACCAGTAACAGTGGGGTTATGGCCCTTGATTTAGTTAAAAATCCTATATTTTGCCTCAAGACGATAGGGCCTTCATCTTTCATCCGATCTTTAAGAAACTTTACCAGAATGTTAATATCAATGAAAGCTTGGATGAGTTCGAAAAACCATCCAGATTGGACCATTTACATTGGAGTCATGGCCCTTGATTTTCTGAAATATACTACATCTTGGCCTCATTAAGATGAAAGGGCCTTCGTTTGACCGGATTTCATTGAAACTTTGCAGGGATGATCAGTACCAAGCCTAGTTGTACATAGTCGCCGTGTTCCAGTTGAATGATTTTGGCAGAGTTATAGCCCTTTAAAGGTTTTAATACACAAACGTTGTTTTGACTAGTTCTCCTGAACCCATGGCCGGATTAAACAAAACTTTTTAGGGATGATCTATTCTATATCTAGTTGTGCACATCATCGCCATGTTCCGGTTGAATGATTTTTGGGGGAGTTGGGGCCCTTTAAAGGTTTTAATACACAAACTTTGTTCTGACTAGTTCTCCTGAATCTGGCCGGATTTAAACGAAGCTTTTTAGGGATGATCAATTCCATGTCTAGTTGTGCAAATCATTGGCATTTTCCCTTTAAAGGTTTTAATACACAAACTTTGTCTGATCTACTTGTCCTGAACCCCTCGCCAGATTTCAATGAAACTTTGCAGGGATGATCAGCACCAATCCTAGCTGTGCATGTCATTGTCATGTTCCGGTTTACAGATATTTGGCAGAGTTATGGCCCTTTAAAGGATTTTTTTGATACCACAATTTTTTTCCGGGCTAGTTCTCTTGAACCACTGGCTGGATATAGACGGAACTTGACAAGGATGATCAGTATCAAGCCTAGTTTTGCATATCATCGCCATATTTCGGTTGAATGATTTTTGGCAGAGTTGTGACCCTTTAAATGTTTTAATACACAAAATTTGTCCAGATGAATCTCTTCTGAACTCTTTGCCAGATTTCAGCGATCTTGGCGAGAACGATCAGTACTAAGCCTAGTTGCACCTGTCATTGCCATGTTCTGGTTGAATGATTTTTGAAAGACTTATGGCACCTTATACATAAACTTTATCTTGAGCAAGTAGAGCGTCCACAGGCCCAAGACCAGGCCCTCTTGGGCCTCTTGTTATGAAATTTCATTCATAGAAGAAAGTGGGACAAATTAAAAAATATCCATGCCAGACTAGACACAGCAGACTTATTGCCCATGATTACCAGGTGAGCGATCTAAGGCCATCCTAGCCCTGTTGTTTTTGCAATGTTTTAAAGAAGTACTAATGGGAATTTTATGTCCACAACCCTTGATATAAGAGCTGTTTTAGCCAGTAGATTGTCCACAGGCCCTCTTGGGCCTCTCGTTTTTCATTATCCCATAGCTGGGAAAAATGGCCATCCAAATTTGAACTCATTCCTGCTTTTCTTTTTTTGTCGTTTTCTGCTTGTTTTTTTGCCACCTGATCTGACAAACCCTCGTTGTCACCTGGAAAACCTTCGTCAGGTCAGTTTTTATGTGCCAACATTTTGTGACCTTTATCAAAGTAAACGATAGAACATGTGCAACGACTGGTTGAATATGTGCACATGTAACTAAAACAACCAATCAATGCACTTCATGCAAATACATCTTTGACCATACCAGTATTCAAGTGAAGCAAAGCACAGACTCAGAAAACATAGGAAGCATACGTTACTAGTGTATAAACAGTATACCATTGCCAAAGCATAGACCCAGAAAACATAGAAAGAATTCTTAACTGGTGTAATACCAGTGTAAAATAGATAGACCCAGAAAACATAGGAAGCATACGGAACTAGTATAATACCTGTATAATAGTACATAGCATACACCCAGAAAACATAGGAAGGAAGGCTTTTTCCCCACCAAATTGGGATGAGGCCCAGGCCTGTCCAAGCCCAGATACATAACTGATGTAATACCAGTGTAACATAGATAGACCCAGAAAACTTGGGAAGCATACTTTACTAGTGTAAGACCTGTATACTAGTACATAGCATAGACCCAGAAAACATAGGAAGCATATGCAACTAGTGTAATACCAGTATACCAGTGAGCCTAGCTGACTCAGAATGCATTGGAAGCATACATAGCTAGGGTAATAACAGTATACCCGTATAACATAGCATAGACTCAGAAAACATAAGAAGCATAAGTAGAGTAATACAAGTATACCAGTGTTTTAGCATAGATCCAGAAAACATAGACAGAATATGTTACTAGTGTAATATCAGTTCCATAGATTATACCCAGAAACCATATAAAAGAAACTAGAAACTAGTGTAATACCAGTGTAACAGTGTATGTAACTAGTGTAATACCAGTATGCCATTGACATAGCATATACCTAGAAAACAGGAAGCATATGTAAATAGTATATTATCAGTATACTGCAGCCATACTATAGACCCAGGAAACATACATAACTAGTGTAATACTAGCATACTTGTGCCTTAGCATAGACTCTGTTAACATATCAATCATGTGTAACTAGTGTAATACCAGTATGCCAGTTTAACTTAGCTTTGACCCAGAAAACATAGGATGCATGCATAACTAATGTATTACCTGTTTACTAGTACATAGCATAATCCCAAAAACATAAGAAGCATATTAACTAGTGTCTTGCCAGTAGACCAGTGCCATAGCATATATATACCCAGAAAACGTAGGAAACATACATAACTAGTATAAAACCAGTATATCAGTGCATAGTATAGAACCAGAAAACATAGAAAGCATATGTAACTAGTGTAATACCAGTGCCATAGCATAAACCCAGAAAACATACTATTAGGTAGCATACGCAAATGGTGTAATACTGTTATACTGGTGCCATAGCATAGACTCAGAAAAAATAGGAAGAATATATAAGTAGTGTAATATCAGTATAACATAGACTCAGAAAGCATAGGAACCAGACATAACAAGTGTAATACCAGTATCCAGTCTAGCATAGCATAGGCCCAGAAGACATAAGCATCATTCATCACTAGTGTAATAAAGGTATACCAGTGCCCAGACATAGACCTAGAAAACATAGGAAGCGTATGTAATTAGTGTAATACCAGTGTAACGTAGCATATACTCAGAAAACATAAATATACGCAATTAGTCTAATACTCTCATACCAGTGTAAGATAGAATACACCCAGAAAGCATAGGAAGCATACATTAGTTTAATACCATTATACCAGTGCCATAGCATAGAACCAGAAAAAATAGGAAGCATGCGTAACTAGCATAATACCAGTATACCAGTGCCATAGTATAGAACCAGAAAACATAGAAAGCATACATTAGTTTAATACCATTATACCAGTGCCATAGCATAGTACCAGAAAACATAGGAAGCATACATAACTAGTTTAATACCATTATACCAGTGCCATAGCATAGAAGCAGAAAACATAGGAAGCATACGTAACTAGCATAATACCAGTATACCAGTGAAACATGACATAGACCCAGAAAGCATCATAATCATACATAACTAGTGTAGTACCAGTATACCAGTAACAGCATATACCTAGAAAACATAGAAAGCATACATAACGAGTGTAATACCAGTGCCGTAGCATAAACCCAGAAAACATAGGAAGCATACGTAACTGCTGTAATACTCGTATACCAGTGAACCATACCATATACCCAGAAAGCATCGGATCATACATAACTAGTGTAATACCAGTATACCACGCGTAAAATAGTATAGACTCAGAAAAAAGGAACCATACATTACCAGTGTAACATAGCTTAGACTCAGAAAACATAGGAAGCATTATGTAACTAGTGCAACTAGTGTAATAGCAGTGTACCATTGATGTATGTACCAGAAAACATGTACTAGGGAAAGCCCAAAAGGACGGTGGTGTTTCATGTTTGTCTGCAGTCTTGTCTTGTCGTGCCCTCAATGGTTTATTCTCTTGTTGCTCTGGCTTCTGCCAAGTCATTGAGTACCTTATTTGTGACTTTCAAGGCTATTTTTTTTTTGTATTTATATATACACGATCATATTTGTGTTTTACTTATATTGCCTATTAATGCTGCCTTGTTGGTTAGAGAATAGTGCTTGGCGGGGATTTCTTTATTTACACTGTTCCATTTTATTGGGTTGACAGTAGGGTAAGTGTGAGGTTTGGCGCTACCTAGAACCTGGTTTAAACTCCCAGTGGCCTTTTTTTGCCACTGACCGTTCCATGGCAATTGCCCTATTGTCAACCCTTTAGTATTTGTGATGTCTTGTTTGGCCTTTTATTCATCTTTAAAGTTGTTCTTTGTTTCTTTGTGTGTTTATGGTTGACCTTGAATGCTACTATTCCTGTTCAATTTTTATATCTATTTTAAGCTACTTTTCGATACTGGTTTCAGTGGAGATATGCGTGTTTAATTTCAAATTCACATATACGAAGGTTATCAGAACCCTGCATTATTATTTAGAATTTGAGAAAGAAAATACTGTCTAGTACAGTTCATATATTTATATTTATACCACAATAGCCTAAATACACACTATGCATCGTGTAAATACACGAGGATATACACAGCATATGTTAGTTATTGTGGTATAAATACAATAGAGCATGAGTCTTGCACGTGTACGCTCGTGCATTATCTCCCCGTACACGTGCAAAATTCATGCTCTATCCTATACTTATGTAACTCTAATGCTAGTATAAACTGCCAGAGACTGCTTTTAGCTAGTACATATACAGTTTTATTACTATCTACTAAATTAATGTATCCACAGACATTTGTTATTAGGTCTGTGATGTATCCCGCCATTTACTGCATAAGTGATTAAAAACCACTAGTTTTCTAAGTGGGTGTAGATATAATTAACATCCGTGATTAAACAAAACAACATGTGTTGTGTTAGTTTTTGATTGCCTAATCTACCGTAATGGAAATTAGTGACATGCTTAAAGGGACTGGAGGCGATCTGAAAGAATAATGGGTGTCGATCAAAATACAAGTAAATCGATCGTAATATGTTGCAGTTATATATTCAATGTAGATACGCACTAAACTAGGCTCCATACAATAATGGATTTAATAATTGTTAATGAAATAGTAAGGTCGGCCAAACACGACCATTTGGCTAAAATATATAATTGTAACGAATTCTAAAATGTTATCTACTGAAAACTGTAACATAATCTAACATGTTGTCTACTGTAAATTGTAACGTAATTTAAGAACACAATATTTGTCAATTCATTTGATGCGTTAATAATGAATTGTTGTTTTGTGATCTAACTACACTTTAATGAGGTTTTCTCTTTTATTAGATCACCTGAGCCGAAGGCTGAAGGTGATCTATTGGGATCACTCTTCGTCCGTCGTCCGTCGTTATCAGTCGTCCGTCATCCGTCGTTAACTTTTGCTTCAAACGGCTTCTCCTCAGAAACCACTTGGCCATTTTTGACCACACTTCACATGGATGATCCTTAGATGAATGCTTTTTAGATTTGTTAAAATTAGGTCAGCACGACATCCAAGATGGCAATATATATATGTATTTTGGGGTTTCTGTTGTAATTTTCGTCTCACTCCGTTTCGCCTCAAATTACAACAGAAACGCCCAAAATACATATATATAATAAATCACCATTAAATGGTGATTTTACTTGATTTATTAAAACTTTTTTAAAATAGGGGTAGTGAAAATTGCAAGTTTAATTTTTTTTATAAGTTATCAAAATTATAAAATGTTTATTTAATACAAAACAAATTTGTTGATTTGTTATTAAAATTACATTCAAATTAACAATATTTCGATCTTGAATACAAAGGTGGTGGATCGTACTCATACACATTACTAAAACAATTTATTACACACTTTTTAGACTTTTTTGTAATGTTGCCATTGCTTCCTTTCTTCCCTGCTCTACTAGTTCTTTTTTTTGAGCTTCACTTATTTCAGCCTTTTTTTGTTTGGTGTCTTCTTTTAAACTATAATATTTATCTAACTCATCTAAAATCATCTTAAACTCTTGATCAGATATTTGTGCATCACTCAACGCTTTTGATATTAACTGCTTTATACTATTTAACTTAGCCTCTGCCAAAGTTTTTATTTCATGATGTTTTTGAGCTTTTGCATTAAGCTTGCGTCTGATAAAATTAATACAAACACCTGTAGCTCCACATACTATTGCTGCTATTTCTAAAGGTAACAAAACTGGAACATTGGGTTTTATTAAAAATCAAATGGGTCTGCTTTCTTAAACAAACTTGGTCTAGGCGTCTACTGGAGCTGTTGCCTGTAGTTTAGGTGTCTTTTTTACATTTTTCCATGTTATTCCAAAAACTGATATAGCTGTCATTATACCCATATATATGTATGCAAAATTTTTAAAACCATCTACCGTTTTTCCTATCTCTTGCATGGAATATGTTTGTTTCTTTTCTTCTTCTTTTTCGTCTTCCAAAACAGATTGTTCATCTTCCTGCTGTTCCAGCAACAAATCTATGTCATCTTTTTCTTCTCCTTGTTTTTCCAACAGACGGGAAAGAAGTTGCGTCTGTTTACGACTTTCTTCTGCTATGGTTTCCAGATTATACAACACATCTTCTGGTGTAGGTATCTCTTTTAATATTCTGTCACGTTCTATGTTGTCATGTGGTATAAGTTCGTCTGCCGTATATGGTTTTTCATTCTCTTCCTCTCTTGTAATGTCCTCCCTTGTAATACGAGGGTTCCATATCTTTCTTAGTTTGTCATTTCCAATTCTATATCTCTTCATCGCTTGGTTCGCAGATATTTGTCCACGTAGTCCACGAAGTTCTTCTATTTGTTCTTGTGTCAAGTATCCTCTTTTGTTTTCCATGTTTTTATATTATGATATATTTTAATATTATTTTAAAATAATATTAGAACACAACCAATTTTGATATCGTTTGAATGCAGTTGGAGACTGTTTGAAATCATCTGTATGCAGTTGAAGACTGTTTGGAATCTTTTTTGTGTGTAGTTAAAGATTGTTTAGCATTGTCTGTATATATTTTGACATCGTCTGGGTATCGTTTGAGTATAGTCTGTATATATTTTGGCATCTTTTGTAATTGTTTAACATCGTCTGTGTGTATTTTTGGGCTTTATGGGACTTATTTTGCTTGTAGCATTGCTTGTAGCAATTCTGTATGATAATCATGGTTAAAAAATTGTTTGGCTATCAGTATGCTAAGGAAATAGATTCGCAAAAACGTAATAGAGAATGGGTAAAGAGATTACCAGAAGTTGTTAAAGCCATAAATGCGGAGACAAAAAAGCCCCCTCCTGTTGAAACAAAAATATTAAAAGATGATCCTATCTGTATGAATGCAAGTGTAAGATATTTATATCAACCCGGGGAACAAGAAGGTGGAAGACGCAGAGCAACTGATCCAATGTTGAGTTTAGATATTTACAAGATTAAAAGTTATATGATGACCCAAGGTATAAGAGTTTATTATTTGAAAGCACCAGCGCCACAAAGAGGATTTGTCAAAGAAGAATTACTTATTGTTCCTGCTGATACCCAAATTCATAAGTTTTTATAGAAGCCATGTGCATCAGTTGTAATACCGTCTGGTGCTATGTATCTTTTAGAGTAAAATGGTGACAGTGATACTTTGTTTACTTTTATGCCATATATCTCATGCTTTATTGAGCGTATCATATTCATTTCATGGGTGTATTTCTTCTTGTTAAACAATGCATCCTTGTAGTTTTCAAAGTTTATATGTTTTTTAACTACATATTCTTTTACTCCCTTTGCTTTCTTAATAATCTGCTCATCCGCTCTCAAATAAGAATATAGCTTGGGTCTTAATCCAACATACTCCGCTATAGCAACACCAGCACATTCATCTTTCATTTTACCCAATACTTTTTTGTTTGTATTATCATGCATTGGGTGATCTTGAGGATAATCACTTAGATCATACTCATCTTTCATTTCAGTCATGTCTTTGTATGCATCATCTGTTTTGATGTCTACCAGTAGGCTGTCAGTGTCTGTGTATAATAAAGTACAGTCATTTCCGTACCTTTTCTTTAGGGTATTATAATACCAATCATACATCATATACTTTGATAATTCCAATACTGACATCCCAACATAGATTGGTTTGTTTAATGTTAATTTTGTTTTGTTCAAATGTACTGCTGATAATTCATCTTAAAATTTTATACGCCTGTTAAAGTTGGGTTTGGCTATTATTTTTCTTATCTTTTCATTTTCAGAGCCGTTAGTTTTGACTAGTTTTATATCAGTCCGCTTGCGTAGATTTTCCATTGTTTTGCCAAACACAAGAGTTGTTCATAAGTTTATAAAAAGCTTTTTCAAAGTCTGATTTAGCTTTTTTTCTAAGTTCTGTGTTTAGGTTTATGTATGATTCCATCCATGGTTTTTCATTAAATTCTAATACTCTGTGTATTTTCTTTAGTTTCATGCCTAAAGATAAATACAGTTCCAGGTTTTTGTAATGTATCACATACTTTTCTTTGTTCCTAAGATTGGGAACTAGTTGTTCTGTATTTATCATGCTATTATTTTCTAACAGATCTTTTTGGTATTCAGACAACCATTCTTTTTTCACTGCTAATCTTTCCGGTGCAAGCGGATAGTCATTATGAGATTCATGGAGTTCTTTAGGATATTCCAAATCAACTTCTAGAAAATATCCTTTTCCTTCTTTTGGCTCTGGCAACGTTTCCACCCACTTAAAGCCAGAATATGGAAGTAGCTGACTCATTGCCCTGCCCACCCATAAAGATTATTTGCATCAAAATACATTAAAAATCTGTTTTCCTCTCTAGTGTTATAATCAGCTACATGTGGATTGTTTGCTTTGGCATATCGTTTTGATACCATACTAATTCCACCACGCATAACTTTTTCTATAAATAAGTGCATGTTAATGTCTGTTAAAAGTTCTAATTCTATTTTTGAATGTTTAAGTAAAGCATCCCAAGATAATCCAGGTGCTGTATAGTAATGTAAAGCATCAAGTTTGTATGCACTCATACATGTTTTTCTAAAAGTTTGAAACACATCTGATAACAGAGTTACATCAGTTTTTAGATATAAATCATGATAGTCTCCAAGAGTTTTACAGTTAAACTCTTCCATATTTTTTGAGCATATTCGTAATCTTCGGGACTTATACTTTCATCTGAGAGACTACTGTAAAACTTTTCTATAGGCGGTAATTGCGTTTCCTTGAATTTTTCCATACTGTCCATATATTCGTATGGATAAACACCTTTTCATAAAAGTTCAGGTTTTAGATATAAATTATGATAGTCTTCAAGAGTTTTACAGTTAAACTCTTTCCATAGTTTTTGAGCATATTCATAATCTTCATAATCTTTGTCTTTGAGCTTTTTACTTGAACTGTAAAACTTTTCTATAGGTGGTAATTTCGTTTCCTTAAATCTTTCCACACTGTCCATATATTCATGCGGGTAAATACCTTTTCGCAGAGGTCAATTTGTTTGTCTAAACTGGTTTTTGGTAATTTCAAAATCAGATGTGCCTGTTGCATCAACCAATTTTTCCAGAGACGAAGCCATAAACTGAAAGCTATCCAAGAATCTAAGTTGTCCAGCACTAAATGAAATATACTTTTCAGCGTTGTTTGGAATGCATGTAATATTACCTGTCATTTTATGTATTTTTTGCATTATAAGATGACTATCATATCCTTTGAGGTTGTGAAATATAACAGGTATAGGTGTTTTGTTTGGTTTTAGTTTTAGTTTTAGGTTGCAGTTTTTATGTGCTGCACCTCTATATTCACCTGTAAAATGACAGTGGTCTCTTACTTTACAGTTTTTACCACATTTCCTACCTATTTCATTTTCGCATATCCAGCAGTGTGTTGCTTTTTCATAATCTTCCTCATTTTGTTGTGTCATAATTAAGGGTTTTGGGTGAGCAAATATTTTATTAATGTTGCTCTTCTCACATTCTAAGTGATTTAAAAACTGTTCAACAACATCTTCACCTCTGTAAATAATAGGTTCTTCAGCTTTGCCATCATATCTGACAACCTGGTATCCAAAACCACAAGCTTCGTGTACATTTGTGATTTCAGATTTCTTACCAAATTTGATTGATTGCGGTTTGATTATACTTTCAAAATCAGCATATATTGCATAAGGCACAGGCATCTGATTTTGATGATTTTTAAATTTTACAGTATTTTTACCTTCTTTTGGCATTTCTATTCTGCAAGAATTTTTGTTAATACCATCACAGTCTTCTTTGTGTTTGGTAAGTAGTACTTTTCCAGAATAGCCGTGAAGGCAACGATCGCAGAAGTAAGTTTGACCATGGTGTTTGTTTTGGTCCCAGAGTAGTCTATTCAGATTTTTAATCCAGCAATAGTGATATTTTGTTGTTAATTTTTTTGGTTCTTTGGAATAATCATCAGGGTTATAGTTGTCATCTATAATTCCTTCTTCATTATTTGGATCGTCTTCGTTCTCTGATTCAACCTCAGTGTCTTCAGATATTAAGATCAAATTAATTTGTTCAATATCTTTTGGTTGTTCTGATATTTTATATGGAAAAACAGATACCTTTTTATTTTTTCCTATTATAGCATATCCATAAACATTAATAGCAAGATTATTTTGTTTTTCTACTTTGATTATTTGAGAAATTGGAGTGGGAAAATCAATACCATCCATATTCAACTTACCCATGTGTTTGTTATAACTAGATATCCTAGTTGGATTATTTTTATTAGGCCACAAAGCAGAAACCAATGCCACTTCCAAGCACTTATTATCTTCATTATTAACATAAATTATTGTTTTTTTATCAGATACTGCTTTAGACAAAGGAATATATGAAGAACCTTTTAATGGTTCATACTTTGCAAAATTTAAGTAAAACGTAACACAGTGATCAATCTCCAATCCAGATGCTGTGTTTGTAAATCTTTCAAGGCTCTCTTGTATATTTGCAGATGATTCATCGTAAAACTCATTTATTTTTTCAGAGGTTAAAATTGCATTTTGTTCACTGTGTAATACTGCTGTGGTGTATTTTTTGGTATCACCATCATCTTTGAATAAATCTACAGTAAGACCTAATTGAAACTTTAATCCATTCATCTTTGATAGCTCTTTGCTTATTTGTTTTGTGATAATGGATTTCTTATCACGGAATAGTTTTTGAGGGTCTTTGAATTTCTCGGCAGATATCTCGTATGCTTTAAAATAGCCACACATTGGTTTGTCAACCAGTTTTAATTCTTCTTTAGATTTTCTATCATTAAGCTCTTTCAATTCATTTATAACATTGTCTCGTAATTTAGCATATTTCTGATTTTGCTCATCTTGTAATTTATCATATTTTTGCTTTTCTCGTTTACGTTGTTTCTTAGCACGTCGTCTCTTGAGTAAATTTTCTAATGTTTGAGATTTAACCTCTTTTAAAGTTTCTTTTGGAACTTCTTTAAAAGGTTTTAATGCATTTATACCGTTAGATAGTGTTTGCTTATCTATTACACCTGTATCAAACAGGCGTATTAAATTTCTTATAGTCTCTTCGTTTTTTTCCATTTCCTTTATTTGTTATATATTTAAAAAAAAAATATTTAATATAAAAATAATTATATAAAAAATAGACAATGGAAATCAATGTTTGTAAATTTCTTAAAATTGGATTACATAATCCATGTAAAAATAAGCCAACAAAAGATTCTAATTATTGCAGTTTGCATAAATATAGATTAAAAACAAGTCATGCATTACCGTGTCTAATATGTAAAAAAGGCACTTCTGCAAAATATCAAGTGTGTGTTGGTTGCGGTGCAGCTTCAATTAGAAAAATGAACGATTATTGGAGGTTAAAGTTGTATAACGCTGAGTGTCTCAGATTTAGACGTATTGAGGTTTAAATTATATTTTGATAACTTATAAAAAAAAATTAACTTGCAATCTTCACTACCCCTATTTTAAAAAAGTTTTAATAAATCAAGTAAAATCACCATTCATGGTGATTTATTATATATATGTATTTAGGGCGTTTCTGTTGTAATTTGAGGCGAAACGGAGTGAGACGAAAATTACAACAGAAACCCCAAAATACATATATATTGGCAGCCATTACCATAAATGGTTGAAACATTAAAAAATCTTCTTCTCAGTTTTTCTTTTAAAATGACCGCCAATGGCTAGACTATCAAGTTTATTCAAATGAAGTCCCCGGGGTCAAAAATGGCCGTGTCCCAGGGGTCCAAAGTTTGTATATTGAGATTTTGCATGTTTTTCATAGACTTATATTGGAAAAAACTTTAAAAAATCTTCTTTTCTGAAACTGCAAGGCACAGAGCTCTCATGTATTACATGTAGCATCAGATTATGGTCTTCTATTTAGTTTGTTCAAATTGTGACCCTGGGGTCAAATTTTGCCCCACCCCACCACAATTTTACATCGACTTATATAGGAAAAACATTAAAAAATCACCTCCGAAACATCAAGAGCCAGAGGTTTAATCTTTTGCATTTACTATAAGCTTATGGTCCTTTACCAAGTTTGTTCAAATGATGACCCTGTGGTCACATTTGACCCCGCCCCAGGGGTCACATGTTTTACATAGACTTGTATAGGGAAAAACTTAAAAAATCATCTTCTCTGAAACTGCAAATATTTTGCATTTGCTATAACACTGTGGTATACCGTACCCTGGATATTGCTATGTACACTGAGTATTGGTGAGTATTATCATTGGATTTCGCGACGCCGGAGATCGAACGAGGGTAAGTTCAGTTTCAATTTTTAGTGTTTTTGAGTTTGTTTGATATAAATTTGATAAAAAATTAAATCATTTGATCATTTTCCTAGTCCCTGAAAACCGAAAATGTTTCGATATTGCTTAAAAAGGTAATAAGAAGGCAAAACTCGGCTCTTTACTCACGCAATAAATAAACTAGGGTCTGTCAAATTTAATTTTTTTTGTTTATATTCTCCCGTAAACGAAAAACTTGAATCGAGCAAATTGTGATCCCTAAAACCAAGTAGCTTTAGTCCAAATTTCTGAAAAAATTATGAAATTACAAAAAAGATATAGGTAAAAAAAGATACAATCAAGTGTACCGAGTATTGATTTAGTGTGTGCCGAGTATTGCATTCTAGCTCAACGTTAGTGTACCGAGTATTGTACAACATAATGAGTAAATTAGAATGGTAAAACGATAACTTTTGTCTGTTTCTTTCATCTACTTATCGATTAAGTCATTTCATTTTGCTGAAAATATATTGTTATATGATATGTATAAAAATACTTTAAAAAATCGTTTAAAAAAGACTATATGACCGATAAAGAGGTAAAGAGAAACATGAGTTTCACTGATCAATTGGTAATTAAAATTGGCAAAGACTGATAGAAATTCTTTATTGTGTGTGGTAAAACATATATGCTAATAATCTCGGACCTAGGCGACTCATGCTTGGCTGCAGGTTTGTCACGGTTACTGTCAAGTCATACCTATTAGGGTGACACCCCTTTTTTGTACGCAGTATTCAGTCTGATTTTAGAGAGTATTCAGTACTGGTGCGCAGTACTCGCCCGACGCAAAATGTGGAGAAATCAGTACCCGGTCAGTCTCGGGTCCCGAAATTAAATGTACGCAGTAATCGCCCTCAATTTTAGTGAATACTCGGTACTCATAGGGGAGGGGTTACACCCCCATCTATGGATGGGTATTGCAATAAAATAATCAATTTTACGAAAGAAATTGCAAGTGTCAAATGCTTCAGAAGTTCTTCTATACTCCATGTCAGTATATTTTTTTTTCTGATCGCCTGAATGTTCAATGAAAGGTTTTTATTAATTCGATCATTACAGGCGCGGATTCATGAATTTTTCCCAAAGGGTGTCTTCTATATTCCAGAAGGGGTCCAAAATCGTACGAATGTCTGCTTTCATTGTGATTTTAATAAAACATACCTTATATTTTTGAAATCCCACGGGGTAGTTGTCCTAACCCCCGCCCATGCCGGATCCAGAGGGGGTCCGTGTGTTCAGACCTTTAGGGATTTAAGAATTCTCTTAAACTCACGTAGACATTGGACGCTGTGGATGTTATTTTCTTAAAATCACATCGAAATTGGAAGCCCGTACAGGGTTAGACCCCCCCCCACCCCCCACCCCTCACCCCTGGAAAATGGTGGTATATGTTGGATCCACTCTGGCCAAAATTCCTGGATCCGCGCTTGATCAGTGCCTGCATTAAACATAGTAAGCTAGGAAGGTAGGTAGGAAACTCTATATTCAATTCCATTCTGAAATATGCTCAGGTCGAGTAAAAGCTAACCATGCTGCAATCCCATCAAGGTGTTAGGCTCTTTGCTTCCAGGGCGTCATTTGCGCTGCAGGTCGATTAACATCGTATGGTGTATGCCGTGGCTTAAATGTACGAGTCGTACTTCCTAGAGATTTGCCAATTGCTCCAAATCCGCATACAATCTTAGTAGGAACGCTTTATGGCATCCATTTACTGGTAAAATGCTATATTTTCTTTACAGCACTGGGTTTGATCTTGTTTTGAAGGACTTGACTTGAATGAATTTTATGGAAAACCCGTTTGTTGAAATTCATTTAATTTTTCCATTGTCCCCGGAGTGACTGTGTCAAACGATTTTTCTATCAAAAATGGCCAACTACATGCATCAATTTAAATGTGCGTACTCAGAAAACCCATCGCTATCGAACTGTATTCCGATATTTGAAAAAAATCTCCGTGCTTTCCTTGTCAAACCCGTTTCATGAGTACTCACAACGAGGAACGAACGTTGCTCGCAACATTTTAAGCGAAGTACAATTCACACTCGTTGTGAGTTAAACGGGCGTGATTATGCTAATAGACGACAAATTTCTCTACATCTAATGCAGGGGCGGATCCAGAACATTTTTCATAGGAGTCTGTCATAGTGGTTTTATCTAAAAAAAATGTGCAGCGCTTTTTTGTTGCTTCTCATCCTAATTTAGTCCCATTTACATCCTTTTTAGTACCTTAACTGTATTTTTCGGGTATTTAAAGGGGATTCGGGTCAATCTTTGGGGATCGGAGCCTTTTCCATGGGAGTCCGGTATAAATATAAGGACCACTCTACATCCGTCAATGCAATGCATAGCTTAGATATGTGTTGATGTCACTTATTTCAGTCATATGGCTTTCATCGGACAAACATTTACAACACTTAATTATGATCCGCCGTAGTGTGATGGTAGCATGCTCGCCTTAGATCAAAAATATTATTTAAACCAGCGTAAAATAACCAATTGGACAAATACAATATTCACAATATGACCACCTATACAAAATCAATATATTTATTAAGATCTGTCTCAAAAATGAATCAAACGTACCCTTACACAATGTTTCTTGAAACCCCCAGTAGTTTGAAAAGACCCACTCCAGGACAATAAACACACGCCCTTTTGGACATTACAAAATGTTTGGTATGTGGACGATTTCTGGATACAATGAAACCCTCTAGATAAGATCCGCTCAACAACCAATGGACGAGTTTTTTTTACAAATAACCACTGCTTCAATACCACACTCAAAACAAACAAAATTTCTCCATTTGATAACGATTTTGTGGATATTCTGTAATAGCCACGTAGGTCACACAACTTCGAAATGCTTCCTTTGCATATACACTGTCAATAAGTATACACAATAATTTATATTTAACATTTAATGTGGTATATACTCTGTAGGTACTCCTTGCATTTACTCAATATTAATGGCCAATACTCGGTACACTTGAAAGCAATACTCGTGACACCGGCGAGCAACACCAAAACAATACTCGGTACACTGACATGCATATTTATTATATAAATGCACTGTCATCTGTGATTGCTTTGTTGATTAAACATTTACAACATAAACTCTGATGCCGGGATCACAATTTGCTCGATTCAAGTTTTTCGTTAACGGAAGAATATAAACAAAAAAATCAAATTTGACAGACCCTAGTTTATTTATTCCGTGAGTAAAGAGCCGAGTTTTGCCTTCTTATTACCTTTTTAAGCAATATCGAAACATTTTCGGTTTTCAGGGACTAGGAAAATGATCAAATGATTTAATTTTTTATCAAATTTATATCAAACAAACTCAAAAACACTAAAAATTGAAACTGAACTTACCCTCGTTCGATCTCCGGCGTCGCGAAATCCAATGATAATACTCACCAATACTCAGTGTACATAGCAATATCCAGGGTACGGTATACCACAGTGTATAAGCTTATGGTCATCTACCAAGTTTGTTCAAATGGTGATCCTGTGGTCACATTTGGCCCCGCCCCAGAGATCACATGTTTTACAGACTTACATAGGGAAATTTTCAAAAATCTTTCTTCATTTTAGCTCGAGCTTATGGGATGGTGTGTTGTCCGTCGTCCGTCGTCCGTCCGTCCGTCCGTCCGTCGTCCATTAACTTTTGCCTTGTGAACACTCTAGGGCCTTCATTATTAATCAAATCTTTTTGAAAATTTGCCAGTGTCTTTATATCAATGAAAGCTCGGACAAGTTCGAAAACCAGCCAGATCGAAATAATTTCACCGGAGTTATGGCCCTTGTTTTGTTGAAAAATGCCATATTAAGCCTTGTGAACACTCTAGCACCTTAATTTATTATTTGATCTTTACCAAACTTGCACAGATTGTTAATATTAATGACAGCTTGGACAAGTTCGAAAACCAGCCAAATCGGATCAGTAACACTGGAGTTATGGTCCATGATTTTTCTGAAAATTGCTATTTTCTGCCTTGTGAACACTCTAGAACCTTCATTTATTATTTGATCGTTACCAAACTTGCACAGATTGTTAATACCAACTATAGCTTGGACAAGTTCGAAAATCAGCTGAATTGGGTCAGTAACACTAGAGTTATGGCCCTTGTTTTTTTTCTGAAAAATGCCATTTTCTGCCTTGTGAACACTCGAGCACCTTCATTTATAATTTGATCTTTACCAAACTTGCACAGATTGTTAATATCAATGAAAGCTCGAACGAGTTCGAAAACCAGCTAAACTGGATCAGTAACACCGGAGTTATGGCCCTTGTTTTTTCTGAAAAATGCCATTTTCTGCCTTGTGAACACTCTAGGGCCTTCAATATTAATCGGATCTTTACTTAACTTTGCCGGTGTCTTTATATTAATGAAAGCTCAAACAAGTTTGAAAATCGGCAAGATTGAAATAAATTCACAGGAGTTATGGCCCTTGTTTTGCTGAAAAATGCCATATTAAGCCTTGTGAACACTGTAGCACCTTCATTTATTATTTGATCTTTAATAAACTTGCAAAGATTGTTAATATCAATAAAAGCTCGGACAAGTTTGAAAACCAGCTAGATCGGAATATTAACAGTGGAGTTATTGCCCTTGATTTAGGTAAAAATGCTATATTTTGCCTAGTTAAGACGATATGGGCTTCATTATTCATCTGATCTTTACCAAACTTTATCTGATTGTTAATATCAATGAAATCTTGGACAAGTTCGAAAACCATTCATATCGGACGAGTAACAGCGAAGTTATGGCCCTTGATTTAGTTCAAAATGCTATATTTTGCTTCGTTAAGACTATTTTTTATCCGATCTTTACCAAACTTTATCAGATTATTAATGTCAATAAAAGCTTGGTCAAGGTTTGGTCAAGTTCGAAAACCAGACAGATCGGACGAGTAACAGCGGAGTTATGGCCCTTGATTTTGTTAAAAATGCTATAATTTGCCTCGTCTTACGAGAGGGCCTTCATTTTGCATCTGATCTTTGCCAAACTTTACCAGATTTTATGACTTTCTTCTTTTTATATTGTTATTTGAATTATATTTTTTTACATTTTTTTTTTCTTTGATTTTTTCTTTTACATTTTTTTTTTTTAATTTTTTTTTTAAATATTTTTTAATTTTTTTTTACATTTGTTTTTAGCTCTATGTTGGACCAGTCGGACCAGTAACAGAGGAGTTATGGCTCTTGATTTAGTTAAAAATGCTATATTTTTCCTCATTAATATGGTAGGTCCTTCACTTTTCATCTGATCTTTACCAAACTTTACCAGAGTCTTTAGTTATGGCCCTTGATTTAGTTGAAAAGCTGTATTTTGCCCAAAACTTTCCAAAATAACGTAAATGGCAGTCTCTCACTTCATTGATGTTATAAGAGCCATGTTAGCAAGTAGAGCGTCCACAGGCCCTCTTAGGCCTCTTGTTATTATTGTTTCCTGTTTTTCTTTTGTTTAATTTGTCTAAAGTTGGTACATTATATACAGATTTTGCATGTTTTACATATGCTTGTATAGGGAAAACTGAAACATCTGCGTCTCTGAAATTACAAGAGCCAGAGGTTTAATGTTTTGCATTTGCTATAGACTTATGGTCCTCTACCAAGTTTGTACAAATGGTGACCCTTGGTTCACATTTGGCCCCTCCCTAGGGGTCAGATGTTTTACATAGACTTAAAAAAATTCTTTAAAAATATTCTTCTGAAACTACAAGAGCCAGATGTTTAATATTATGCATTTATTATAAGCTTATGGTCCTCTACCAAACTTGTTTAAATGGTGATCCTGGGGTCACATTTGGCCCCGCCCCAGGGATCACATGTTTTACATAGACTTATATAGGGATAATCTTAAAAAAGTCGTCTTCTCAGAAACAGCTTGATAAATTTTGACCATTTTAACTTCACATGGATGATCCTTTGATGAATGTTTTTCAAATTTGTTAAAATAAGTTAAACGTGACATCCAAGATGGCCACATAGAAAAATCTTTGAATTACTTCTTGTATACTGGGATGCTAGGGCTTCGGATGCGTTTTTTCTTTTGTTAATTTTTCTTAAGTTTGTATATAAAGATTTTGCATGTTTTACATAGACTTATATAGGGAAAACTTAGAAAATCTACTTTTAAATTATATAGGGAAAACTTAGAAAATCTTCTTTAAAATTGTTAGCATGGAGTTGTGGGTTTAAATTTCAGTTGAGGGTGTTGTTGTGTTTTGCACTTGTAAAAAGGTATTGAAAGGAATTTATTGATGAAACCCCTTGATATAAGAGCCATTTTAGCTTGTAGAGCATCCACATGCCCTCTTGCTCTCTTGTTCTTAATTATTATTAATGATCGCTAACCGTCTGTCGTCAATCATGTTTGCTCATTTGAAGTCCTGGGGGCAAAGATGGCTGCAACCCCTGGGTCCAAAGTTTGTATGAAGAGAATTTGCATGTTTTTACATAGACTTAAATAAGGAAAGACTTAAAAACATCTTCAGTCAGCATTTGTGGGAGGACAAGTTTTTCATCATTGCAAAAATCCTCAAGTGATCGATTTAGGGCCATTTGGCCCTCTTGTTTGTACTGGCACCAGTAACTCTTCAATCTAGTCCCTTTAAAGGCTGTAAATACTTTAGACAGTTTGTGTATGTATTTATTTACTTCTTTACAACTAAAACTGATATTGATATGGGACTTTTTCTAAAATGATCAGCAAAACATGATGTTGATCTTTGTTGAAAATCAATTTGATTCGAAATTAAACATGGCTGCCAGCAGTCATCTTTGTTTACAAAGAGTTATATAGTAAAACATTGTAGTGACTACCTCTGAAACTACTCGACGGGTTTTTATGAAACTTCAAAGGAATATTGCTCTTGATATCTAGTTGATCATAGCAAAGTTTCAGGTCGGCCGGAAATTATACATGAGATTTAAAAAAAAGGTTTGTAGCAACTACTTCTTGAAAAATATAAGCGATATTGGGACTTTTTCTAAAATTATCAACATGACAAGATGTTGTTCCTTGTTGAAAAACATTCATCATAAAACATGGCTGCCTGAATGCGGCCATTACCTCTCAAAAACTATAAGTGGTATTGATGTGGAACCTTTACTAGAATGACTGGCTGGACATGTAGTTGGTCCTAAATAAAATTATTTTGGTACCATTTCAAACAGTCTTTGTTTGCATAGAGTTTATAGGAAAAAATTGTCGCGACTACTTCTCTGAAAATGCTGGTCCTATTTTCATAAAACTTCACAGGTTCCCATGGCTGATCTATCTGGTTCCTAGAAAGACCGGAATACACCGAATCACCGGAATACACTGAAATACATCTAATAAATGCATTAGTTTGTGTAATTAATGGATAATAAATGATTATTTATGATTTAAATAGTAATATATCCACACAGAAGAGTGCTTAGTGTTTGGGGGCTTATATACGCACACTAGTCATAAACTAAATACTTATCTCCCTTGAAGGAAAACCTCATAATGCACAAGTCATTGAAATAAATGAATTTATTCTTGTACAAACATTTAGTGTTTTTATTATAGGTGATTGAGGCCGTTGACTGATACTGCATCATTATTATCAGAAATAAGCGTAAACAGTTGAATACATATTGTGCAGAATATACATGTTTTACATCAAAAATAATAGTTTGTCAAATAATGTTTAATGTATTAAATAGCTTGTATTGTATAAATTATTAATTCATAGTCTTTATTAATTGGTAACAAATATTGTATGTTTTAAAATTTAATACAATACAATTTTAACAAATTGGCTTTATCCTCTTAATCCATTACACTTGTCCCTGAGTTGTCTTTATGGTCCAGAGAAACAATTAACACCTCTTTGATATTATGAAACAATCAGTAGCTTTATAAAGACCGTGTTGAAAATGTACTTGTATTTCTTTTATAAAATAAATTATGACACATTTCTTTTAAATTTAAACTTGTAAAAGCCGCTTCCTTTGATAATAACGTTGATTTGATTATCATACGTTTTATGATAATGACCGTTTGCCTACATGGTTAATTATAGGATTAGGCAGCGAAAAACAACAACAACAAGTAATGATAATTGATAAACCAAACATTGTTTGATGACAAATCTTAATGCTTTTATTAATAAGACATTTCTTTCAATTCATAACTTCCACATCTGGTCAACTTCCGGTAGGTTGAGATATTCACTAGGTGAAAATAAAGGGGTTTACTCGACTTTATCCTCAAACTCTATGAAAACTGAAAACATTAGACCGTGATTTAAATTAAATGTATCCACATTGGTGTTTTAAACTCAGACAACTCCAAAAGAAGATACGTAGATGTAAATAAAAAATAAAGCTTTTAATATAATTATCACTACAAACTAGTTTTATAAAGGGCTAAAGTCAGTTGAGCACCAACGATAAACACCGAGTTTACCCCCTACCAGAATGTGGAGGTCTTTTATTTTATTGATCACTGATTGGTCAAATTATTTTGCTGATGTCATGTGAAAGTTATGAATATTGAGTCGATGTAATTAAGAAGTTTAGTTCATAAAGAACAGATGCAGATATTCTGTCCGTTTAAATTTCTATGCACATATTCATAATCTTATAGCCAAATGTGAAAAAGAAACTTATTACGTATGCTGCAAGGAACAGATTTTGGTTCCGATAGAAAAACACTAATTGTCTTATATAAAATCCTCATTAGATCTAAAATTGATTATGGATCCCATGTGTATTCATGTGCTGCTCTGTCTCTACTGCATAAACTGGATATTATTCAAAATAAGGCATTGAGGATAGCACTAAGGGCGTAAAATAGCATGCCTAAACATTTATTAGAACATGAGGTGGGAGTATTACCTCTACATTTATATCAAGAAGAACAGTTGCTGCGGTTCTGGGCCAGGACCCAAACTAAAAAAAAATCACAAAACCCGTATTTACTCGATGAGTCCGGACACTCATTAATTCCGGACACCTAATTAATTGAAGGAAATAATAAAACTAGTGTTCGGACATATTAAAAATCAACCTTATTTCAATAGTTTTGATGGTTTTATAAATTCGGACATCGGGAAAAGATGAACTATTCGCCGAAAATGACAGGTTAAAATTACGATCAACGACTTCTAATTGCTGATTGCATCCCGATAATTACCAACAGAAGCAGCAGAATATATTTCAATGAATTTAATTGTAACTTGTTTGATGCAATTAAATAAAAAGTTTTTGATCGTGATTTTTTACTGTTATTAACGAGCCATTTTGAAACAATTACATTATTACTGACCCATGTTTATAAACATCCATATAAATTCTGTGTAATCGGTCAGGCTAGCGTTGAAACAATTGTTTACACCAGGTAAACCCATTCCAATGTAGGTGTTACGGGTTGTTTTGGACGGATTTTCATAATTACCGTAAACTTTGAAGGTGTGATTGCCCCGAACATCACAAGTAAAAATACTTACCGTAGAATGTTAATTTACGGTTCCTCTCAAAATATTCGGACATCGGCAAATATGCGCTAATTTTGGAAAGTTATATTTCCGGACACCAAACAATTTTATTATTTTATCCCGTCCGAACTGATAGAGTAAATACGGTACATACTATAAAAATAAATTTAATAAGCCTAAACCTTTCGGTACAGAAACACTAAACTTGACAGAGGAATAGAAATTAATATCACCATAGCAGACTTTAATACTAGAGACATGATACCATGGACTCTAGCTTTACCAAAAGTTGATACTTCTCTTTCAAATATTATTAATAAACAGGATAAACCATCCATTAAAATACAAGCTTTTTTGATAACAAGTATAACTATCATGTAAACCTTTTATGGATGGGTCAAAGGAACCTGGCACAGGACGCATGGCATCTTCTTTGTAATCGCGTCTCAAAACATTAGCAAAATTATTCGAATCTCTGATGGTCTATCCATTTTACTGCCGAGCTGATTGCAATTAAGTCCCTTAAATGGATTTTCCAAAATAAACCTACTAAAGCAGTTATTTTCTCTGATTCCCTTTCCAGCCTTACCGCCATTAAAGATAGAAAAAGCAAGTCTAGACTGGACATAATTTCGGACATATTAACATTACTTAACGACTGTAACATACTGGGTTTATCCATTAATTTAGAATGATGCCAAGCCAATGTAAATATTTCCGGCAATGAAAAGGCCGACTTAGCTTGTAATGCTGGATTGGGCCATCCTTTTATTTATAAACGTAGCATTTGGACCTTCAGAAGTTTATTTCTGTATTCGTAAAACAATTAATGTTCAACTAAATCATTACCTAATTAATCAGACAAATAAATTCAACACCTTTACTAGACTTAGCCATAACTTTAGAAATCTTGACCTGTTTTCGGGCAATAAAATCCTTACCAAAACTATAACCAGACAAAATGGGATATAACTTATTACCTGCGAGTCTAGGAAGCTACATCATTAAGGATCTTTCCAAAAACTGTCCTTCCTGCTCGGTCCCATACACCACTCAACACTTTCTTCTTGAATGCATTCAGCTCTACACAAAATGGGATGAATTAAAATCCAAACTCCAGCAGATTTCAATCCCTCTAAACCTTAATAATTTACTCGATCCCGAAAAAAGACACAGTTGGTTTTCAGCACTCTCGGTGACTATATTAGAGCCTGGTCCACTTCGAAAAGAAAATCTTAAATATTTTATTGTCTCAGTTCCCCCATCGTTTAACCATATCCTACAACATAACCCCCATTGTATAAAAGTAATAAACTACTTAAGACATTATTGAACATATCCCATATTTACCATATCTCCCAATTTCCTTATAATACCCAATATTTAGTGAGTAAATCGGTCTGAATACTTTTGAGGGAGACATGGGATGCGCTTGTAATTTTAGGCATCCTAGGTGTCCCTCAATTGCTATAAACAACCTTCCTCAATAGGTGATATATCTCTTTCATGCCACGACCGTTTTTCTTACCAGACACATTTTCCCCAGTTTTTTCCATCACTTTTCCTCCCAAATATTTTGATTCAAGCTGGAAGACTCGCTTTGTTCTGGTCAAATCCATGACATGAGTTACATATTGATTACCTTTGATACCTTTGTAGCATAACATGCTAGAATTACACATGTATACAATTGTACATAAATACAATTGTTGACATGTAAGGGGTACGTTTGCGTTAGCATGTGCATCACAACACAAATAAACTGTTCGCTCTACCAGATTGCTTATCATAACGTCTCTATGGCCGAATGCTTAATGTCGTTGCATTTTAAACCTTCGCCTCTCACCTGCATTTGAACATTTTGAAAAAAATCAAAACATAATGCATTTCAATGCAATTTTAATGATTTTTAGCTCGACTAGTGAGAGCTATCCAGCTATGCACCACAACATCGGCTTCCCCAGCTTCACCTTAAAGTTTTTGTGCAATAGATTTATAACTTCAATACTACTGAAGCTATTGCATTAAAACTTTATACTTATGTTTCCCATCAATTTCTGCACCTTATCCAACAATCCCCATAACTCTTCCTTTCATTTTGACATAGTTATGGCCCTTTGATTGTCATGTCTTTACAGTAAAGTTTTTGTGCAATATCCCAAGTAAAAATACAGCCGGGTATACCACTGGGATCCCACATGGATCCCGACCGGGATCAAATCAGAATCCCGACGGGATAAAAATGCGGGATTTTCGACAGAGATTCTTGCGGGATCCCAGCAGAATCTCGGCCGGGATTCTTGTGGGATCCTGGCAGAATCCCAACCGAGATTTTTTCGGGATCCTGCCAGAATTCTACAGAATACAGTCCGGATCCCGCCAGAGTACATCAGGATCCCGCCAGAATGCAACCGGGATTCCGCCAGAATGTATTCAAATATAACATTACACAAACTCCATAGACACATTCCTTTTAACATATATATATACACAAACAAATTGTCCACATTTGATTATTATAACAATTGATAATTTTTTTGATTTATATTTTCCATTTTTGATTCCTCGAATTTTGTCGTTTAATTTATACACAATTTTGTTGTTTTATCCTTCATAAATCGGGCGAATATCTGGCCTAAAATTGATAAAAAAAAATAAAACATGAAACATATATGATCTAGAGAACAGACTAAATTTCCCCTGCGAATGGAGTCCTTCAAAACCATGGTTGACCATGGTTCAGCTTTGGTTTACCATGGTCAACCTTGGTATAACCATGGTTTAACAAAAACACTAAATGGCACCATAGCTGAAAACCATGGTCAAACTATGACCATGGTCAGCCATGAATTACCATGCTTGCTATAAAACATAACCATGGTCAACCAATGTAGAAACCATGGTCAACTAAGGTCAAAATCATGGTCAACCAAGGTCAAAACTATGGTCAACCAAGGTCAAAACCATGGTCACACCAGGTTCAGCCATGGTCAAACCATGGTCAAGCCAGTCAGTCATTGTTTATACCATGGCCAACCATGTTTTTTTCACCATGGTTTTATGGTTAACTATCGACAGACAAAAAGTTGAGTTAACAATTTCTATTCTCCTTTAAGGTTACAGGTTTGAGGAAAAATATTAACTATAACTGACAGTCTAGGTTGGCACTTACTAGTCAAAATTCCAAAAATAATGAAACTATACTCTAATTTAATGAACTTTTCAAACATAATGCAAAAATACACAACTTTTTCAAATAATTAAAACAAATAAGAGCCATTGGCTATTTTGGCTACTGCTGGCGTTAACCTAGACAGTTCCCTGGTGAAAATATTCCTGTGAATTCCAGTGGACGTCCATTGGAATAATCTAGCAGAATTGCTCTGGAATTCCACTGGTATACTATTGGAATTCCAGAGCAATTCCACTTGATTTTTCCACTAGAATACCAGTGGAATTCCACTGAATATCAGAGCAATTCCACTAGATTATTCCAGTGGAAATACCAGTGGTGTTCCAGTGGTATTCCAGTGAAATACTAGTGGTATTTCAACTGGAATAATCTAGTGGAATTACCCTGATATCCAGTGGTATTACTATACCATATATGTTTACCTACCCGGTTTGATTATAATAGTGGGATTCGATAACATTTAGGACAATTTAAATTGGAGGACAGACAGCAGACAACGCCCTATCGCATAAGCTCATGCAATAATCTCTTGCCTGTGGCCATTAGAGCTATATATACATAGCTGATTAAATATAACTTCTTTTTTAAATTTATTAAATTCTGACACATGGTAAAAACAGCAGGCCGTATAGCGTCTCCAAACATTCTTCCTTGGTGATCAGTTTGGTATAGGGCCAGAGTTTTTTCTTTGATCTATGCACTGCAATAGCTCATCCCGCACCATCTGCACGTATGCCGTTTTTGGCCTCTCCAAGAAACTGAAATCTGAAAATAAGTTTTTCATAAAACAGTGACATCATGTGTTTTTGAAGTATGATCTGCTGCCTTAAATATAGCTTTAAATTGTTTAAGAAAACCTCTAAACAGATTAAGAGCTAGACCCTTTTGTGTGTAACTGGTGCAAGTGTCTACAGTGAGACGATGCCATAGGGCCAGTGTTCAGGGCTATTTTACCATCATGTTTTGTATGTGCTTTCAACTTAACACTTTTTTGAACTATAAATACATAATCTTGGGTAAGTACATTGTTTCAATACATTGATTCTTCTGACAGCAAGCATTTATAAGTTACATTTTTTTTTTAACCAATACCAATTTTTTTAATAGAGATTGATTGAATGTTGTTTAACGGCTCATCAACACAGTATAGGTTATTTAGAGCCGCCCCAGAGAGAGGGAAGGATACATAGGAATCCGGGAACCTGCCCTACTCTTATTATCGAATAGATTCCTATGATTCTTTAACGTGCTCGGAGGATAGACCGATACACGGGATCGCCCGGTTTACGTCCCTATCCGACGGACGAGGCTAAGGGGAAAGTGTCTTGCCCAAGAACACACCGACGGAGCTCAGTGGCACCACGGTTGATTGAACCCGGGGCCTCCGGTTACAAATCCGCCGCGCTACCGACTGCGCCACGCCAGACTTTTTTAATAGAAAACAATTATTATACATTCATACTTTGGTCAGGTAGAAGGTACAAAGATCCGAGAAGTATTCTGGTCCATGGCTTTATCTTTCTGCGTCTTCATTTTTGCAGCATTCTTGTTTAGCTTTTCCAGCCTATCAAAATATAAATGCAACCAAAATAAAATGTAAACATTAACTTTTAGAAAGACCGAGTTGAACATCATCAGCATGCATACTTTGAAACTGTATCAAATCATTTTCTTTAAAATCCTGATTTATATATGATTATATGAATAAACTTCTTTGTTGTACAAGATATCTCACTCAGAATCTGGAAACGGGCAACCGGAAGCCGCTGTGAAACGACCGGTCCAAGCCGGTCTACACTTCCGATCGCCGTACATTCGCGAAAACTGATGACGTTATATTCAGCATGCGATTTCTTCCATCTTAAAAAGGAATTGATGCGTTCGTGTTTCGTGGAAGACTATATATCTACTTATTAACTTGTTTATATGCATGACATATGATTAGTGTAGGCTCCAAAATACTTACAGATGTTGTTTTTTCTGCTTTCGCGGTCATGCAAAGTCAGCGTGCAGCGTTCTTTTTTAAACGGTGACGTCACGTGATTTTCACAGGTTGTATAACCTTTATGATTCCGTTCACACGGGTTGCGTTCTATTGAATAAAACTCGCTGTTTCTAGATACATTGGCCTGAATCACAGACAATATTAAACATGTGTTTTCCACACCAAACAATATCATTAAATCATTTTAATTTCTCGCTCAATAGCAGTTTAAAAGGGACAAACGGAAATCTGCGGCCCTGGAATGTTTTGCGAAAAAGCGAACTTTTTGAATACACTCAAAGCACTCGTTTATTAATGCTATTACATGAGGTATTCAGTGTACTTCATTGATAAAGTATGAAATTAAACGTATATGGATGTGCATCTTCCCCAAAAGCGTTACAAAATTAGCGATATGCTTCTTTTTTCCAAACAATCGTAACATAACAATGAGCGGCCCTGGATTGTTGTGCGAGAAAATGCGATTTTTTTTTAATACACTCTAAGAACTCGTTTATTAATGCGACTGGATGAGGTATTCAGTGTATTTCATTGGTGAAGAATGAAATTAAACATATATGGATGTGCATCTTCCCAAAAAAAGCGTTACAAAACTTAGCGATATGCTTCTTTTTTCATATGTCACCGGTTTTCGCGATTCCAAAAAACGAAAAAGTATTTAGTTCTGAATGTTTAAATGATATACAGGCCTTACACAACTGCATTTAAATGTTCTAAAATACACTAAGTGGACTTAAATGTTGGACAAGGCAATTGTTGGGCAAGGCAATTGCCTTTTGAAAATATGCTTGCTCTGAGGCTGAGAAATTTTATTTTAAAAATATTTCCAAAAAACATTTTTGAACAATAGCGCTGAGAGTGCCTTCTAATTAAAATAAGGCATAATTCATTTTACAACTAAAACCATCTCAGAGCAGATGGTGTATTTTAGAATTATATGGAGAAAAAATGGAAGGGTGGGGAATAGACTCCTGCTGACCACCCTTCGAAATCCAAAAGCGCGCTGTCTGTGTCAGCGCCTGAACAAAATGCTGGGGAGAACCCTGGCTGAGCTGTTAGTTGAGGAGGACTGGATGATTTAAAACTATGGTCACTAGCTCAACCATGGTCATTAAGATTATCGTTGTTATCATGGTTGTCCAAAAACCATGCTTTTAAACCATGAATCTCAACCATAGTCATCAATATTTACCATGGTATGAGAGCATGGTTGACCATGGTTATTACATTGACCATGCTTACAAACTATGGTTTTGAAATTAACCATGGTCAAAAGCACTGCTAACCATGCTTCAACCTTGGTTCAACCATGGTTGACCATGCTTAACCATGCTAAGCATGGTCAACCATGGTCATCAGTTTGCAGGGTTACATGAGAAAAACAGGCTTATTGCATCTCCGTTAAGTATCGACACGCAATCCGAACAGGCTAATCTGGTTTGAAACAGTCCGCCTTCTGTTTTAAGAAGAATTACTCTACATACCTATCCCACAGAGATGGAAAGTGTCAACCCAGATTAGACTAATCGATTAGACTAATCCGGGTCAATACTTTACCAGGTGCTTTAAGCCTGGTTTTCTCGTGACGATGCTCATATTAATTCCCCAATTAAAATTACCTTGTGGCTAGCTATCATAAAATGGCTCAATTTAATTGAATTTGTTGATGAATAAATTAGTTATTAAGTATATTCTTTTATACCTGAAGCCTTAATTAAGAAACAAAACATCTCAAAGTTCAATTTCAGAACCTCCGGGATTTTGGAACATTGCCGGGATCCCGGATCCATGACAATTATCAAGATCCCAATCTTTGAGAAAATTCCCGGTTCAATGTTTATTTTCCCGGTTTGTTACAACCGGGATCCTGGTTTGTTAATTTTCCCGGTTTGTTACACCCGGGATCCCAGTCTGTTACAACCGGGATCCTGGTTCAAATGCTCTTTCCCACAAAATCTCAGCCATCCTGCTGGGATCCCGGACAAATCCCACCGGGATCCCGCTTACATTTTCACTTGGGATATTTATAACTTTAAAACTACTCAAGCTATTGCATTAAAACTTTATACTAATGTTTCCCATCAAGTTCTGCACCTTATCCAACAATCCCCATAACTCTTCCTTTCATTTTGACAAAGTTATGACCCTTTGATTGTCTTGTGTTTTTGTGCAATAGATTTATAACTTACGAAACTTATTGCATTAAAATTTAAACTAATGTTTCACATCACATTCTGTACCTTATCCAACAATCCCCATAAATCATTTTTAGCTCTGCTGATCAGATGGTGCGGTGTCCACCGTCCGTCTGTAAACTTTTTTTGTAGCGACTACTCCTCTGAAACTACTGAATGGATTTTCATGAAACTTTACAGAAATGTTGCCCATGAAGTCTAGTTGATCCTAGCAAAAATTCATGTTGATGTGAAATCCAAGATCGCCACCAAATCTAAAAATAGATTTTTAAAAAACAGGTTTGTATCGACTACTTCTTAAAAACTCTAAGTGATATTGATACGGGACTTTTTCTAAAATTATCAGCATGACATGTTTTTTCCTTGTTGAAAATCGTTTTGATTCGACGTTAAACATGGCTGCCAGTGGCCATCTTTGTTTACATAGAGTTATTAAGTAAAAACTTGTAGCGACTACTCCTCTGAAACTACTTGGATTTCCATGAAACTTTACAGGAATGTTGCTCTTGATGTCTAAATGATCTTAGCAACATTTCAGGTTGGTCGGAAATACAAGATGGCCGCACAGCTAAAAATAGATTTTTAAAATACAAGTATGTAGCGACTACTTCTTGAAAACAATAAGTGATATTGATATGGGACTTTTTCTAAAATGATCAGCATGACATGATGTTGGTCCTTGTCAAAAATCGTTTTGATTTGACGTTAAACATGGCCACCAGCGGTCATGTTTGTTTACATAGAGTTATATAGTAAAAACTTGTAGCGACTACTTCTCTGAAACTACTTTGCGGATTTTCATGAAACGTTACAGGAATTTTGCTCTTGATGTTTAATTGATCCTAGCAAAATTTCAGATTGGCCAGAAATTCAAGATGGCCACCACAGCTAAAAATAGATTTTTAAAAAATAAGTTTGTAGTGACTACTTCTTGAAAACTGTAAGTGATATTGATATGGAACTTTTTTTAAAATGATCAGCATGACATGATGTTGATCTGAGTCGAACATTATTTTGATTAGACATTAAACATGGCTGCCAGTGGCCATCTTTGTTTACATAGAGTTATATAGTAAAAACTTGTAGCAACTACTCCTCTGAAACTACTTGATGGATGTTCATGAAACTTCACAGGAATGTTGCTCTTGATGTCTAGTTGATCCTAGAAATATTTCAGGCTGGCCGGAAATTCAAAATGGCTGCCACGGCTAAAACTAGATTTAAAATAAATAAATTTGTAGCGACTACTTCTTGAAAACTGTAAGTGATATTGATATGGGACATTTTCTAAAATGATCAGCATGACATGATGTTGATCCCTGTCGAAATTTATTTCGATGCAACTTTAAACATGGCCGCTAGCGGCCATCTTTGTTTACATATATTTATATAGTAAAAACTTGTAGCGGCTACTCCTCTAAAACTACATGACAATTTTTTTTTAAAACTTCACAGGAATGTTGCACTTGATGTCTAATTGATCCCAGAATATTTTTAGGTCGGCCGGAAATTCAAGATGTTCGCCGTGGCTAAAAACAGATTTTTAAAAAAAAGTTTGTGGCGACTACTTCTTGAAAACTGTAAGTGATTTTGATATGGAACTTTTTCTAAAATGATCAGCATGACATGATGTTGATCCTTGTCGAAAATTATTTTGAATCAAAATTAAACCTGGGCACCAGTGGCCATCTTTGTTTACATAGAGTTTGTATAGTAAAAAATGAAACTTCACAGAAATGCTGACCTAGCTATCAAAATCTATCAGTAGAGCTTCAAGGTCATTGACCTCTTGTTTTTATTATCAGCGATTTGTTTTTATTTATAAATAATACAAAGGTTACGTATGCACATGATATAAATTTGTTTAAAATAGATCTTGAATTTATACTGCAAAAACAAGATTCACATTTATGATGATAACTCAACTCCGAAAACAATCCAACCATTAGCACCAAGTCGCCGAGAGTTTTCATGCCGAGTCGCTGAATTTTTCACTGCAAACATTTTCATAAACAATAAACAGAACGGAACATAGGACCTAGTACCTAGTTCTTTAACAGTATATTGCTCGGATTTTTAACAAAATTTTAATTAGAGTTATTGCGCTTTGTAATTTTATCCTTATAATTTGTGTCCACTCCATTACTCGAAAACTACTTGTGAGACTGCAATGAAATTTCACACAATGATAGAGGGAAATGAGAGTACCTGCAGCGTATAAGAACCATAATTCTGCCTTCAATTGGGCTGGTGTAGTGCAGTCGGTAGCATGGCGGGTTTGTAACCGGAGGCCCCGGGTTCAATCCTCTGTGATACCACTGAGTTTCGTCAGTGTGTCTTGGGCAAGACACTTTCCCTAGCCTCATCCATCGGATGGGGATGTAAACCGGGCGGTCCTATGTATCTGTCTATCTGACGAGCACGTTAAAGAACCATAATAATCTATTCGATAATAAGAGTAGGGCACGGTCCCGGATTCCTACGTATCCTTCCCTCTCTCTGGGGCGGCTCTAAATAACCTATACTGTGTTGATGAGCCGTTAAACAACATTCAATTCTGCCTTTAATGAAATAAGAGTTATTGCCCTTGGTAATGTTATACATATAATATGTGTCCGCTTAATAACTCAAAAACTATTTGAGGTACTGCAACGAACAATGATAGAGGGCAATGAGAGAAAGTGCAGAGTGCAAGAACCATAACTCCATCTTCTTTTAAGTTAGTTATTGTCCTTTGTAATTTCGGAGTTATGGCCCTTTAAAGGTTTTAGTACACAAATTTAGTTCAGACTTTTTTCCTGAACCCCTTGCTGGTTTTCAGCGAAACTTTGCAGGGATGATCAGTACCAGGCCTATTTGTGCATATCATCACTGTGTTCCGCTTGAATGATTTTTGGCTGAGTTGTGGCCCTTTAAATGTTTTAATACACAAACTTTATCCAGACTAGTCTTTTCTGAACTCCTGGCCGAATTTCAACGAATTTTGGCAGGGATGATGAGTACCAAGCCTAGTTTTGTCTATCATTGCCGTTCTCTGGTTGAATGAATTATGGCCTAATATACACAAACTTTATCCAGACTATTTTTCCTGAACCCCTGGCTGGATTGGCAGGAATGATCAGTACCAAGCCTAGTTGCGCATGTTGTTGTCATGTTCCCCATGAAAGGCTCCATATAGCCAGTAGAGCGATACAGGCCCTCTTGGGCCTCTTGTTATTAGCTCTACTGGCCAAAGGCTTATGGATGATGAGTTGTCCGTTTTCGGTCGTCTGATCTGATCTTTACCAAACTTTACCAGATTATTTATTAATGAAAGCTCAGATAAGTTCCAAGACCAGCCAGATCGGACCAGTAACAGCGGAGTTATGGCCCTTGATTTAGTTAAAAATGCTATATTTTGCCTCAAGATGATAGGGCCTTCATCTTTCATCCGATATTTAAGAAACTTTACCAGATTGTTATTATTAATGACACCTTGGTCAGTTTCAAAAACCAGCTAGATCGGACTATTAACAGCGGAGTTATTGCCTTTGATTTAGTTAAAAATGCTATATTTTGCCTCGTTGAGACGATAGGGCCTTCATCTTTCATCTGATCTTTACCAAACTTTACCAGATTATTTATTAATGAAAGCTTGGATAAGTTCGAAGACCAGCCAGATCGGACCAGTAACAGCGGAGTTATGGCCCTTGATTTAGTTAAAAATGCTATATTTTGCCTCGTTAAGATGATAGGGCCTTCAATTTCCGTGCGATCTTTTTGAAACTCTACCAGATTGTTAATATCTATGAAAGCTTGGACAAATTCGAAAAACCAGCCAGATTGGGCCAGTAACAACGGAGTTATGGCATTGATTTAGTTAAAAATGCTATATTTTGCCTCGGTAATTCAATAGGGCCTTCATCTTTCATCCGATCATTACGAAACTTTACCTAATTGTTTATATCAATGATAGCTCAGACAAGTTCGAAAACCAGCCACATCGGACAAGTAACAGAGTTTTGGCCCTTGATTTAGTTAAAAATGCTATATTTTGCCTCAAGATGATAGGGCCTTCATTTTTCATGCGATCTTCATGAAACTTTACCAGATTGTTAACATCAATGACAGCTCGGAGAAGTTTGAAAACCAGCCAGATCGGACTAGTAACGGTGGAGTTTTGGCCCTTGGTTTAGTTAAAAATCCTATATTTTGCCTCAAGACAATAGGGCCTTCATCTTTCATCCGATCTTTAACTTTGTCTAGACTAGTTCTCCTGAACGGCTGGATTTCAACGAAACTTTGCAAGGATGATCAGTACCAAACCTAGTTGCATATATCATCACCATGTTCCGGTTGAATGATTTTTGAAAGACTTATGGCTCCTTATACATACACTTTATCTTGAGCCAGTAGAGCATCCACAGGCCCAAGATCCACAGGCCCTCTTGGGCCTCTTGTCTTCCTTGTGACCACTTAAACACCTTCATTTATTATTTGATCTGTACCAAACTTGCACATATTATTAATATCAACGACAGATCGGACGAGTTCAAAAACCAACCAGATCGGTTTAGTAACACCGGTGTTATGGCCCATGATTTGCTGAAAAATGTGTATTCTGCCTTGTGAACACTCTAGCACCTTTATTTATTATTTGATCTTTACCAAACTTGCACATATTCAGTCCTACATACAAGGTACAGATCAGACCGAAAACCCCAGAAATTCATTGCTATCATAAAAATTACCAGTACTGTTATTCCCCCAGCAGATTGTCCAGATAAACACTTGTTAATGACCATGATAAATTGCCTGGACAGCATTGCCCAGCCATGTTTTATTACTGCTCACTGATAAGCATCCACAGAGTTGAGTGTGTTGTGAGATGATACTGAGCCTTGATTATGAAACCAGAGATCTGAGGAGAATATCTCTGACAAAAACTTACAAGATGTTATAAAGTGTACATTTGTGTTTTTCGTTCATATTTAGTGTTCACATAATGATGTGTCTACACATCAAAATCTCTTCAAATGAGATCGAGTATAACTTTGGGAAGGAAAGTCATTTTGAGAGTTTTGAAAAATTGCCATGTTTTGCACCAGTCAAAGCCTCTTCAAAAAAACGTCAGCTTGACACAACACAGCAAAGCGGATTACGAAGAAAACGCCCCTTAAGATCAACACCAAAGTCGATACGATGAAATGACCAATTACTTAGATGTAATATAACATAACATGTCATTGTAACGGGACGTGTAAAGATAAAGGACCCGCATCCCATTTCCTCAAAATACCCCCAGGCCCAGCCACAAGGAAATTACAAATCTTTAATATATGCCCCCTGTAGATACATATACAGGGCATAGATACATGTATAGTTGATGTATAGTTGACTTGTGTTTCGTTACAATTGCCCACAAACTTCATTAGTACATTGCTATAGCTACTTTAACACTTATCAATTCATATCCTCCAACAAATGGAACATTTTTAGATCCGCCATGCAGATACATTATAGATACATGTATAGTGTGTGTCACATTGTCTTTCACTTATCCAGAATCTTGATTAGATGATTAAATTGAGCGTTTTACATGTGATCATATTCTAAAATATTCGAAAATCCTAGATCCACCACTGCATATATACGTTATAGAATCATACATAGTGTATGACATATTGTCTTTTTACTTACCAAAAAGCATGATTATGTATGTGTATTTAATGCATGTAATTTTATTTGTGATTGCTTTATACCTTCCATACATTTAACACTTCAACAAGTCATATCTATAGAATACAGAATAGTTTGTAAAATTGTGTGACAATAGCAAACAAACATAATCAATGAGCTTAAAACACCTTGTGTATATAGTTTCAATATCATTTACAGGCAACAGTTAAACTAAGGTCTCGACCTTTTAAATTGTCAAAAACACTTATTAAAAAACGTTTTTCTCAATAATCAATTTTGAGAGTTTCATTTGATGAAGTGAATATGAAATGATTTATACCCACAACTGATTTTAATATAAAATATTAAAGGGACACATGGCAATTTTGTTGAGTTTTGATCAAGCATTAAAACTGGCGATTCAAGTTTTTAATCCAGAATCATTTGACTTTAAACCTGCTTGCATATAATTCAATGCAATTTTGAGTTTTCAATTTATCTTTTTATATTTTCATAGGTTAAAATATAAATTATTGGTAGACACTATAATCAACAGTTAGTGATTTGCAAAAACAGTTTTCTTTATACTCTTCTCATAATTAATATTAATAATTGAACAAATTCAGTAATGTAGAAAAACTAATGGGACACCGCGAGTTTTAAAAAAAAAGATTGCTGTGTGTCCCTTTAAACTTTGATATAGTCTGTTGTTTCTGATGTATTTTTAAGCCCTCGAGTATATAATTATACTGATGTGGTTAATTGAGGGTTATATATATTGAGGGGTTTTAAGTATATATATATTGATGTGATCATGAGGGTTTCTAAATATGCATGAACATTATGTACATCAATAGATTTATACTATATTACTAAAAAGTGTACTTATTTTTGATAATGTTATAATTCTTGAGAACTGTCAAAGATTGGACAGTAAAATACAATTATTAAAAATACAATCTAAGTTGTTGTATACTATTAGTAAGTAAAACAATATTTTTCTCATTTTAAAGCAACTGATACAATTTCCATTTGTATTAAACAAGTCTGTGCTAGTAACACTATATATACAATAAATAAACTGAATTTTCATCAAGTACATTGTTTTATTCCTCTCTGAGATGCCAGCTGTTACACATTAGCACCGGCTACTTTTATTGCAGTTAATTTGTTAGGGGTCATTAAAAGGCTGCTACCTGGGAAGATTTTAACTGTATCATGATCAGTACCAAGTCTAGTTGTGCATATCATCATCATGTTCCAGTTAATTTCTGGTTGAATGGCCTCTTATACACAAACTTTATCTGGACAAGTTTTCCTGAATTCCTGGCTGGATTTCAGTGAAACTTGACCAAGTCTAGTTGTGCATGTTGATGTCGTGTTCCCCACCACAGACTCCATATAGCCAGTAGAGCGATACAGACCCTCTTGGGCCTCTTGTCTGAAATATGCTATATTTTGGCCTCATTAAGACGAAAAAGCCTTCATTTGGCCGTATTTCAGTGAAACTTTGCAGGGATGATCAGTAACAAGCCTAGTTGTACATATTGTCACCGTGTTCCAGTTGAATGATTTCGGTGGACTTATGGCCCTTTGAAGGTTTTAGTACACAAACTTTGTCCTGACTACTTCTCCTGAACCACTGGCCGGATTTAAACCAAACCTTGTTCTGGTTAAATGATTTTTGTCAGAGTTATGGCCATTTAAAGGTTTTAATACACAAACATTTTCTGGACTTAAAGTTCTCCTGAACCCCTCACCCGATTTCAACACAAGTTTGCAGGGAATATCAGCACCAAACCTAGTTGTGCATGTCATCGTCGTGTCCCGGTTTACAGATTTTTGACAGAGTTATGGCCTTTTAAAGTTTTAATACACAAACTTTATCTTGACTAGTTCTCCTGAACGATTCTCCAAATTTCAACGAAACTTAGCATGGATGATCAGCATCAACCCTCTTAGCATGGATGATCAGCATCAACCCTAGTTGTGCATATCATCGTTGCATTCCGGTTTAGGTATTTTTAGCGGACTTATGGCCCTTTAAAGGTTTTAATACAGAAACTTTATCTGGATTAGTTCTCCTGAACCCCTCGCCAGATTTCAATGAAACTTTGCAGGGATGATCAGCACCATGCCTAGTTGTGCATGTCATGGTCGTTATTTTTGGTGGAGTTTTGGCCCTTTAAAGGTTTTAATACACAAACCTTGTCCAGATTAGTCTCTTCTGAACTCCTTGCCAGATTTCAGCGATTCTTGGCGGGGATGATCAGTATACCAAGCGTAGTTGCACCTGTCATTGCCGTGTTCTGGTGGATTAAATTGTGGCAGTGTTATGACCTCTTAAATGTTTTAATATATTAACTTTGTACAGACTAGTTCTCATGAACCTCTGGCTGGATTTCAACGAAACTTGGCAGGGATGATCAGTACCAAGCCTAGTTACGTATATATGTTCTGGTTGAGTGATCTTTGAAAGGGTTTTGGCTACTTATACATAAAACTTTATCTTTATCCAGTAGAGCATCCACAGGCCCTCTTGGGCCTCTTGTTTTAAAACATATAGCAATTTAAAGCTAGCTAGCTTAATATAAACAAAACTCCGCCATTTTTCCAAGATGTTGGTTTCTAACCATTTATTTTACCACCGAGTATTTTATCAAATGCGCATGCGTGAAGCTTGTTCCATTTGATGCTTGAACTGCCAAATCAAACGCGCTCACAATGACTGGCGCAGCACTTAATTGGTCCTGAACATATTTATTTTATTTGACGTCAAACATGGCCACCAGCAGCCACCTTTGTTTACACAAAGTTATACTGACAGTCAATGAAACACACTAGTAGATTATATTGGTGTTGAATTTTATTGCTGAATAAATTGATAATAAATTATAATAATAAGTGCATATTTAGAAATTGAACGATATTAATAATTACAAGTACCGAATGTCTCAAAATTCTTATATGTTGGTATAGTGTTCAATTAAAGTCAGATGGGTAGAAAACAAAGGTCACACCTATTAATACCGGGTATGTCTAACATTGCTAGGAAATCATCTCAATATTACTTTATTTCAGTCTATAATGCCAGGCCACACTTGACTAGAATTAAAAGTGACCTTTACTTGCTGGTAACTACAACTACAAATGACAACATTCATCGCGTACCTACAACAACTACAAGATGCAACAGTGAGCACCAGGTACCTACAACAACAACTGGCAACAGTGTACAACAGGTAACTACAAAAACTATAATACATCAACAGTGAGCACCGAGTGCTTGCAACAACTATAACTGGCAGAAGTGTCCACCGGGTACCTAAAGCAACAGAAACAGGCAACAGTGAGTTCCAAGTACCTAAATCTAGCAGTGTCCACAGTCAACAGTGAGCATCGGGTACCTACAACAACTTCAACTGGCAGAAGTGTCCACCGGGTACCTACAAAAACTACAGCATGCAGCAGTATACACCAGGTACATTCAACAACTATAATAGGTGACAGTAAACACTGGCTACTTAAACAAGCAACAGTGTTCACTGGGTAACTACAACTGGCAGAAGTGTTCACCTGGTACCTACAACAACTACAGCAGGCAACAGTGAGCACTGGCTGCCTCCAACTGGCAACAGTGTCCACCGGGTACCTGCAACAACTACAAATGGGAACAGTGTCAACTGGTTACCTGTTGCAACCACAAGATGCAACAGTGAGCACCATGTACCTACAGCAACCACAAGACGCAACAGTGAGCAACGTGTACCTCAACTACAAGAGGCACCTGTGATCACCATGTACCTACAACAACTACAAAATGTAACAGTGAGCACTGACTACCAACAGCAACTACAAGACACAACAGTGAGCAATGTGTACCTACAACTACAAGGGCATACAGTGAGCACCATGTGCCTACAACATCTACAAGATGCAACAGTGAGCACTGGGTACCTACAGCAACTACCAGAAGCTACAGTGAGCACATGGGACACATAAGAGAGGAAATAAACACTATACAGTGACACAGTAAGGAGAAGATATACACTATATAGAGTACTACTGATGTCGGGTTAACACAGAAAAAAGAAGAAATACACCATGTGGAGTACTACTGATGTCGGGGTGACAAGGAATGGAGAAGAATATTTAATACTGCTGATGGTGAGGTGAAACAGAAGGGAGAAGATATACACTATGTGAAGTACTACTGATGTCAGGGTTACACAGAAGAGAGGAAATACACACTATATGGAGTACAACTGATCTCTTGGTGACACAGTAAGGAGAATATACACTATATAGAGTACTACTGATGTCGGGGTCACACAAAAAAGGGAAGAAATACACTATGTGGAGTACTACTGATGTCAGGGTGACACAGAAGAGAGAAGATGCCCACTATGTGGAGTACTACTGATGTCAGGGTGACACAGAAGAGAGAAGATGCCCACTATGTGGTGTGCTATTGTTGTCTCGTTGACACAGAAGGGAGAATATACACACTGTGGAGTACTACTGATGTCTTGGTGACACAGAAGGGAGAAGATGCCCACTATGTGGAGTACTACTGATGTCTCGGTGACACATAAGGGAGAAGATACACTCTGTGGAGTACTTTTTATGTCGTTGTGACACAGAATGGAGAGGATGCACACTATATGGATTTCTACTGATGTCGGGATGACACAGAAGGGAGAAGATATACACTATGTGGAGTACTACATATAGTGCATATCTTCTCTTCTCTTTGTCACCCCGACATCAGTAGTACTCTGCAAAGTGTGTATCTACTCTCTTCTGTATCACCATAACATCAGGAGTACTCTACAAAGTATATCTTCTCCCTTCTGTGTCACCCAGACATCAGTAGTACTCCACATAGTGTATGTCTCCTCCCTTCTGTATCACCACAACATCAGGAGTACTGGACAAAGTGTATATCTTCTCCCTTCTGTGTCTCCCAGACATCAGTAGTACTCTACTTAGTGTATATCTTCTTCCTTCTTTGTCAACCCTACAACAGTGTCGACCGGGTTTGTACAACTGACATCAGTGTCCAACGGGTACCTAAAAGAAGTACTACAAGAATAATCAGTGAGCACCTGGTATCTACAAGAAGTTCTACACAAATCATCAGTGAGCACCAGGTACCTACAAGAAGTTCTACAAAAATCAGCAGTGAGCACCGGGTACCTACAAGAAGTACTACAATAATCATCAATCAGCTCTGGGTACCTACAGTAAGTACTACAAGAACCATCAGTGAGCACCGGCTACGTACAAAAAGTACTACAAGAATCATCAGTGTTCACTGGGTACGTACAATAAATACTACACAAACCATCAGTGAGGATCGGGTACCTACGAAAAGTACTACAAAAAGGATCAGTGAGTACTGGGTACCTATAAGAAGTACTACAAGAATCAACAGTGTCCACCGGGTACCTACAAGAAGTACTTCAAGAATCATCAGTTTCCATCAGTGTCAATCGGGCACCTACAACAAGCATCAGTGAGCAACGGGTACCTACAATAACTACAACTGTTAAGAGGTACCTGGTACTACAATAACTGTGAGAACCTGGTACCTACAACTACAAAAAGCCACATTGTCCACCGGGTACCTACAACAATTACAACTGCCAACAATACAATGTACACTGGGTACCTACAACTGGCAACAGTGTGCACCAGGTACTACAACCCCTAGAACTGGCAATGGTGTGCACGGGGAAAAAACTGTTTATAGGTGGTATTTGGTGGTGATAGTATGGCTATAAGTGGAGGATGTAGGACTTATGTTATCTTGCTTTTATCAACATGGTCAGGGAAATATCGAAATTTTATTTTGAGATTCCTGTGGCCTTCCTGACAATGACTACAACTGGGAACAGAGTGCACCGGATACCTACAGCAAATACAATAGGCAACAGTGAGCAACGTGTACCTACAACTACAAAGAGACAACTGTGAGCACCATGTACATAGAACCACTACAAGAGGCAACTGTGAGCACTATATACATAGAACAACTACAAGATGCAACAGTGAGCACCGGCTACCTACAGCAACTACAAGAGGCAACAGTGAGCAACGTGTACCTACAACTACAAGAGGCAACTGTGAGCACCATGTACCTACAACAACTACAATATTCAACAGTGATCATCGGGTACCTACAGCAACTACAAGAGGCAACAGTTAGCAACGTGTACCTACAACTACAAGAGGCAACTGTGAGCATCATGTACCTATAACAACTAAAAGATCCTACAGTGAGCAGCGGGTACCAACAGCAACTACAAGAGGAAATAGTGAGCACTGGGTACCTCCATCAACTTCAACTAACAGCAGTTAACACTGTCTACAACTGACAACAGTGACCACCGAGTATCTGCAGCAGCTACAATAAGCAATAGTTAGCACTGGGTTCCTGCATCTGGTAATAGTGTCCACCTGGTACCTACATCAACACAACTGGCAACGATGTCCACCAGATATCTACAACTACAACAGGCAACAATGAGCACCATGTACCTACAACTAGCAAAAGTGTCCACTGCATACTTGCAATGACTGCAACAGGCAACAGTGAGCCCTGGGTACCTTCAATATCCAACACTACAGTCCAACCGGATATGCACAACCACTACAGCTGGCAACAATATCCACTGAGAAGCAATCTATGTATGTGATATTTGGTGGTGAAGGTACGGCTATAACAGAAACTACAACAGGCAACAGAGAGTATCATGTACCTACAACAACTACAAATGGCAACTGTAAACTGGGTACCTGTAACAGCTACAAGACGCAACAGTGAGCACAGCCGTGTCAACTGGGTACCTGTAGTAACTACAAGAGGGAACAGTAAGCACTGGGTACCTACAACTACAGGAGACAAGTGACTACCGTTTACCTAAAACAACTACAACTGGCAACCGTGCCCACTGGGTAACTACAGCAACTACAACAGGCAACAGCTTGTACCGGGTACCTACAACAACTGCAAGAGCCAACATTGATTACCATGTACCAACAACTACAAGAGGTAACTGTGAGCATCCTGTATCTACAACAACTACAAGATGTAACAGTGAGCAACGGCTACCTAAAGCAAAACAAAGAGGCAACAGTGAGCCATGTGTACCTACAACTACAAGAGGTAAATGTGAGCACCATGTTCCTATAACAACTACAGGACACAACAGTGAGCACCGGTTATCTACAGCAACTAGAAGATGCAACAGTGAGCACAGGGTACGTAGAGCAACTACAAAAGGCAACAGTGAGAAACGTGTATCTAGAACTACAAGAGGCAACTGTGAGCACCATGAACCTACAACAACTAAAAGATGCAACACAGAGCAGAAGGTACCCAGAGCAACTACAAGAGGCAAAAGTGAGGAATGTGTACCTGCAACAACTAAAAGATGCAACAGTGAACACTGAGTACCTATAGCAACTACAAGAGGCAACAGTGAGTAATGTGTACCTACAATAACTACAAAAAGCGATAGCGAACACTGTGTACCTACAACAGCCAACAGTGAGCACCGGATACCTACAACAACTACAAGAGGCAGCAGAGAGCAATGTGTACCTACAACTACAAGAGGCAACTGTGGACACCATGTACCTACAACAACTACAGGATGCAACAGTGAGAACCGGGTACCTACAGCAACTACAAGACACAACAGTGAGTCCGGGTAACTACAAGAGACAACTGTGAGCACCATGTACCTACAACAACTAAAATATGCTACAGTGAGCAGGGGGTACCAACAGCAACTACACGAGGAAACAGTGAGCACTAGCTACCTCCATCAACTGCAACTACCAGCAGTGAACAACGACTACAACTGACAACTACAACAAGCAATGACGAGCATTGGTACCTACAACAAAACAACTGGCAACGATGTCCACCAGATACAACTACAACAGGCAACAATTCTGGAGCAACTAGCAGCAGTGTCCACTACATACTTTCAACGACTACAACAGGCAACAGTGAGCCCTGGGTACCTACAATATTCAACAATACAGTCCAACCGGATATGTACAACCACTACAACTGACAACAATATCCACTTTGAAACAATCTATGTATGTGATATTTGGTGGTGAAGGTACGGCTATAAGGGGACGATGGAGGCCGTATGTTTTCTTACATTATTCAGGGAACCACATGCAGTGTCAGGAAAATATCAGGCACTATTGTTTTGAGATTCCTTTGGCCTTCTTGACCACGAATATAACTGTCAACAGTCTCCACTGGGCACCTACCTACAACTGACAACAGTTTCCAACGGATACCTACAACAACTACAACTGGTAACAGTGAGCATCAGGTTCCTACATTTGGCATAGGTGTCAGCTGGTTACCTACAGTTTTTGTTTACAGCTGGCTGAAATATCCACCGGGTAACTTTAACAACTACAGCAGGCAGAAGTGTCAACGGGTACCTACAAAAACTACAACAGCCAACAGAGAGTACCGGGAACATACAACGACAACAACAACAACAGGCAGCAGTGAGTATTGTGTACCTACAACAACTACAAATGGCAACTGTCAACTGGGTACCTGTAGCAGCTACAATATGCAACAGTGAGCACTGGGTACCTACAACTGTAAGAGACAACAGTGACTACCGTTTACCTAAAAGAACTACAACTGGCAACCGTGCCCACTGGGTAACTACAGCAACTACAACCGGCAACAGCTTGTACCGGGTACCTACAACAACTGCAAGAGCCAACATTGATTACCATGTACCAACAACTGCGAGAGGTAACTGTGAGCACCCTGTATCTACAACAACTACAAGATGTAACAGTGAGCAACGGCTACCTAAAGCAAAAACAAGAGTCAACAGTGAGCAACATGTACCTAAAACTACAAGAGGGAACTGTGAGCACCATGTTCCTATAACAACAACAGGACACAACAGTGAGCACCGGTTACCTACAGCAACTACAAGATGCAACAGTGAGCACCGGGTACGTAGAGCAACTACAAAAGGCAACAGTGAGCAACGTGTATCTAGAACTACAAGAGGCAACTGTGAGCACCATGATCTTACAACAACTAAAAGATGCAACAGTGAGCACAGGGTACCTAAAGCAACTACAAGAGGCAAAGGTGAGGAATGCGTACCTGAAACAACTAAAAGATGCAACAGTGAACACTGAGTACCTGTAGCAACTACAAGAGGCAACAGTGAGCAATGTGTACCTACAATAACTACAAAAAGCGATAGTGAACACTGTGTACCTACAACAGCCAACAGTGAGCACCGGATACCTACAACAACTATAAGAGGCAGCAGAGAACAATGTGTACCTACAACTACAATAGGCAACTGTGGACACCATGTACCTACAACAACTACAGGATGCAACAGTGAGCACCGGGTACCAACAGCAACTACAACACACAACAGTGAGTCCAGGTAACTACAGCAACTACAAGACACGACAGTGAGCAACGTGTACCTACAACTACAAGAGGCAAGGGTGAGAACCATGAACCTGCAACAACTACAAGATGCAAAGTGAGCACCGGGTACCTACAGCAACTACAAGAGGCAACAGTGAGCAATGTGTATCTACAACTACGAGAGGCATCTGTGAGCACCATGTACCTACAACTGCAAGGAGCAACATTGAGCACCGGGTACCTACAGAAACTACAAGAGGCAACAGTGAGCACCGTGTTTCAACAACTACAAGAGGCAACTGTGAGCACCATGAACCAACAACAACTACAAGATGCAACAGTGGGCACCAGGTACCTACAGCAACTACAAGACACGACAGTGAGCAACGTGTACCTACAACTACAAGGGGCACCTGTGAGCACCATGTGCCTACAACATCTAAAAGATGCAGCAGTGAGCACCAGGTACCTACAGAAACTACAAGAGGCAACAGTGAGCACCATGTATCAACAACTACAAGAGGCATCTGTGAGCACCATGTACCTACAACTGCAAGGAGCAACATTGAGCACCGGGTACCTACATAAACTTCAAAAGGCAACAGTGAGCACCGTGTTTCAACAACTACAAGAGGCAACTGTGAGCACCATGTACCAACAACAACTACAAGATGCAACAGTGGGCACCAGGTACCTACAGCAACTACAAGACATGACAGTGAGCAATGTGTACCTACAACTACTAGGGCATCTGTGAGCACTATGTAGCTACAACAACTGCAAGACACAACAGTGAACACATGGTACCTACAGCAATTACAAGAGGCAACAGTGAGCAGCGTGTACCTACAATAACTACAAAAAGCGATAGTGAACACCGGGTACCTAAAAAAGCCAACAGTGAGCACCGGATACCTACAACTACTACAACAGGCAACAGTGTGTAGCTGGGTAGCACAGGGTACCTACAACTGGTAACAGTGTTGACCTGGTACCTACCATTACTACAACTGACAACAGTGTGGCATGGAATACCTACAACTGGTAACAGTGTTGACCTGGTACCTACCATAATACAACTGACAACAGTGTGGCACAGAATACCTACAACTGGTAACAGTATCCAACAGGATACACACAACCACTACAACTGGCAACAATGTCTGCAGAGAAGCAAACTATGTATGTGGTATTTGGTGTCGAAGGTACGGCTATAAGGGGAGGATGGGGGCCGTATATTTTCTTGCGTTATTCAGGGAAACCACAGTGTCGAGGAAATATCAGAGAATTTTATTTTGAGATTTCTACAATCTACCATCCTGACAATGAATATAACTGTCAACAGTGTCCACCGGGCACCTACAAATGACAACAGTGTCCACTGGGTACATACAAAGACTACAAATGGCAACAGTGTCCACCAGGTACCTACAACAACAGCCAACAGTGAGCATTGGTCACCTACAACATCTACATCTGGTAGCATTGAGCATCGGGTTCCTACATTTGGCAACGGTGTAACTGACTGAAATTCCACCAGGTACCTTTAACAACTACAACAGGCAACAGAAAGCACTGGGTACATACAACAAATACAATAGGTAACAGTAAGTACATGTACCTAACACACCAACTACATGAGGCAATAGTAAGCACTGTGTACCTACAACAACTACATATGGCAACATTATCAACTGGGTACCTACAGCAACTAAAATAGGCAACAATGAACACCAGGCACCTACAACTAAAAGCGCCAACAGTGAGCACCATATAGCTACTACAACTACAAGAGGCAACAGTTAGCACCGCGTACCTACAACAACTAAAGAAGAAATAGTGAACACCGGGTACCTACATCAGGCAACAGCGAGCACCAAGTGCCTGCAATAACTACAAGAAGCAATAGTGAACACATGGTATTTACATCAGGCAACAGTGAGCACCAGGTACCTACAAAACTACAAGAAGCAATAGTGAACACAGGGTACCTACATCAGGCAACAGCATGTACCAGGTGCCTGCAATAACTACAAGAAGCAATAGTGAACACATGGTACTTACGTCAGGCAACAGTGAGCACCAGGTACCTACAATAACTACAAGAAGCAATAATGAGCACAGAACACATGCATCTGGCAACAGTGAACACCAGGTACCTACAATACTAGTAACTACAAAAAGCAATAGTGAACACAGAGTACCTACATCAGGCCACAGTGAGCACCAGGTACCTACAATAACTACAAGAAGCAATAATGAACACAGAACACCTGCTTCTGGCAACAGTGAGCACCAGGTACCTATAATAACTAGAAGAAACAATAGTGAACACAAGGTACTTACATCAGGCAACAGTGAGCACTAGGTACCTACAATAACTACAAGAAACGATAGTGAACACAAGGTACTTACATCCGGCAACAGTGAGCACCAGGTACCTACAATAACTACAAGAAACAATAGTGAACACAGAGTACCTACATCAGGCAACAGTGAGCACCAGGTACCTATAATAACTACAAGAAGCAATAGTGAACACAGGGTACCTACAACAGGCAACAGTGAGAACCAGGTACCTACAATAAATACAAAAAGCAATAGTGAACACCGGCAACAGTGAGCATCAGGTACCTACAGCAACTACAAGAGGCAGCAGTCATCAACGCATAGCTACAACAACTACAACATGAAACAGTCATCGGGAAGCTACAACAGGCAACAGTGTCCATCATGTACATACAACTATTCCTGGCAATTGTCATTCGGTACCTACAACAGGCAGCAGTGAACACTGGGTACATACAAGTGACTACAGTGTCCAACGGGTACCTAAAACATCTACAACAGGCAACAGTGAGCACAGGTTACCTACAACAATTTCAGAAGGCCAGTGTCCACGGCATACCTACAACATCACATGGGAATAGAGTCCACTGGGAACCTACAACTGTAACTAGAAACAGTGAGCACCAGGTACCTACAATAGGCATCAGTGATCGCCGGTTACCTACAACAGGCAACAGGGATGATCTACCTAACACAACTACAAGTGGCAGAAGTGTCAACCTGCTAACTACAACTGACAGAAGTGTCCACCAGAACCGAAAACTGACAAGTCGTCGGTTATTTACAACATCTGCAACAGACAACAGTGACCACCGGGTACCTAGAACAACTATAACAGGCAACAGTGAGCACCGGGTACCTACAAGTATTATAACTGACAACAGTGTCCACCTGGTACTTACAGTAACTACAACAGGCAACATTGAGCACCGGGTATGTACAACTCGTATCTGTGTAAACCTGTACCTAAAACAACTACAACAGGCAACAGTGAGCACTGGCTACCTGCAACAACTACATCTGACAATAGTGTTCACAGTGCATCTACAGCATCTATAATAGGCAACTGTTAGCACCAGGTACCTACAATAACTACAAGAAACAATAGTGAACACAATAGTGCAGGTAGATGCAGCAAATGCAATTGGCAACTGAGCACCGGGTACCTGCAACTCTCAAGAGTGTATACCAGCTAGCTACAACTACAACAGGCAACAGTAAACACCGGGTACGAATAACTCGCAACTGCGTATACGGGACCTACAACAAGTACAACAGACAACAGTGAGCTATGGGTACATACCGTCACTACAACTGACAACAGTGAGCACTGGTTACCTACAATTACTACAACTGACAACAGTGTTCACAGGGTACATTAAGAAACTATACAGACATCAGTGAGAACCAGGTACCGAAAGCTCAGTGAGCCCTGAGTACCTACAATAACTACAACTGACAACAGTGTCCACCGGGTACATACAGCAACTACAAATGGGAACAGTGAACATCGGCTACCTTCAATGACTTCAGCTGTCCACCGGATACCTACAATGAAGACAACTGGCAAGAGTCTCAACAACTTAAACTGGCAACAGTGTCCACCGGGTACCTACAATGACTAAAACTTTCAACAATGTGCACTGGGTACATACAACTGTATACCTACAATCGATACAACTGGCAACGATGTCCACTGAGGATGGAGGCCGTATATTTCTTGCCTTATTCAGGGAAACCACATGCAGTGTCAGAGAAATATCAGGGAATTTTGTTTTGAGATTCCTTTGGCCATCCTGACAATGAATACAACTGTCAATAGTGTCCACCGGGCACCTACAACTGACAAGAACTATGACTGGTAACATTGACTATCGGGTTCCTACTATTGGCAACGGTGTTAGCCGAGTACCTACAAACACTAGAACTGGCTAAAATGTCCACCAGGTACCTTTAAAAATTACAACGGGCAACAGTGTCCACCGGGTACCTACAAAAACTACAACAGGTAATAGTGAGTACTGTGTACCTACAACGACAACTACAAGAGACAACAGTGAACGCTGTATACCTACAGCAACTACGCATGGCAACAGTGTCAACTGCAACTACAACAGGCAACAGTGACCACCGTGTTCTTAAAACAACTAGAAATGGCAACAGTGTCCACTGGGTACCTACAACAAGCTACAGTGTCCACTGTGTACCTACAACAAGCTACAGTGTCCAACGGGTACCTACAACAAGCTACAGTGTCCACCGGGTACCTATAACAAGCTACAGTGTCCACCGGGTACCTACAACAAGCTACAGTGTCCACTGGGTACCTACAACAAGCAACAGTGTCCACTGGGTACCTACAACAAGATACAGTGTCCACTGGGTACCTACAACAAGCTACAGTGTCCACCGGGTACCTACAACAAGCTACAGTGTCCACCGGGTACATATAACAACTACAACTGGCGAAAATGAGCAGCATTTACTTACAACTGGCAGCAGTGTCCACTGGATACCGTGTCCACTGGATACCTACTACAACAGGCAAGAGAGAGAATCGGGTATCTACAGCAACTACAGTAGGAAACAGTGAGCACTGGGTACCTACAACTGACAATAGTGTCCACTGGGTACCTACAACAGCTACAGCAGGCAACAGTGAGCACAGGGTACCTACAACAACTACAACTAGGAGAAGTGTCCACCAGTTCCACCAACAACTACAACTGGCAGAAGTGTCCGGCAGTAACCTATAACAACAACAAGCAACAGTGAGCACCGGTTACCTACAACTGACAATTGTGCACTGTGTACCTAAAACAACTACAACAGGCAACAGTGATTACCGGGAACCTGCAGCAACTTCTACAGGCAACAGTGAGCACTGGGTTCCCGCAACAGGCAACAGTGTCCACCGGTTACCTACAACAACTAAAAATGGCAACAGTGTCGACTTGGTGCATACTAAATGAGCTCTGGGTACCTACAACTGTCGTCAGTGTCCACCGGGTACCTACAACAGTTACAACTGGGAAGTGCGCTTCGGGTACCTACATCAACTACAGCTGCCAACAGTCTAATTGGTACCTATAACTGGCAACAGTGTCCACGGGGTACCAACAATAACTACAGGTAACACTATAACTGACATCAGTGACCACCGGGTACCTAAAACAGGCAGGCATGTCCATCCGGTACCTACAACATCTACAACTAGCAGAAATACTACTGATAGCGGGTTAACACAGAATGGAGAAGATATGCGCTTTGTGGAGTACTACTGATGTCGGGATGACACAGAAGGGAGAAGATTCACACTCTGATGTATTGCTGATTTTGGTGACGCAGAAGGTTGGAGATACACACGGTGGAGTACAACTGATGTCAGGGTGACACAGAATGGAGAAAATACACACTAGCTATATGGAGTACTGCTGATGTCAGGGTGATACAGAAGGGTGAAGATAATGCTATGTGAGGTACTGCTGATGTTGAGGTGAAACAGAAGGGATACGATTTACGCTATGTGGAATACTACTGATGTCTCGATGACACAGAAGGTAGCAGATATACGCTATGTGGAGTGATAATGATGTCAGGGTAACATAGAAGGGAGATGATATCATATACAGTGTGCTGAGTACTACTGATGTCGAAGTGACACAGAAGGGGGGGAAAATACACTATGTGAAGTACTACTGATGTCTGGTTGAAACAGAAGGGAGAACATACACATTATATGGAGTTCTACTGATGTCACGGTGACATAAAAGGGAGCAGATACACACTATATCGTACAACTGATCTCGGTGACACAGAAGGGAGAAGATACACACAATGTGGAGTACTACTGATGTCAAGGTGACATGGAAGGGAGAAGATATATTCTGTTTGCAGTACTACTGATGTCAGGGTGACACAGAAGAGAGAACAACAACTGGCAACAGTATGTACAGGGTACTATAAACCGAACAACTGGCAACAGTGTCCACTGAGGCAAATATATATATACATCAGTCCTCCACATAATGGTGTTTGGTGGTGAAGGTACGGCTATAAGGGGAGGATGGAGGCCGTATATCTTTTTACTTGTATCAAGGTAATGTTATGTAGGGTCGGAATTATCAGAATTCTTTAGAGATTTCTGTTGCCACCTTTACAACTGCAACAGCTATCAACGAGTACCTGCAGCTGGCAACAGTGTGCACCAGGTACTATAACGCCTACAACTGGTAACAGTGTTCACTGAGGGAAATATATACTTCATATAGTGGTGTTTGGTGGTGAAGGTACGGCTATAAGGGGAGGATGGAGGCCGTATACTTACTTTTATCAAGGTAACTTTATGTAGGGTCGTAATTACCAGAATTGTATTTTAAGATTTCTGTATCCACCTTTACAACTACAAGAGGCAAAAGTGAGGAATGTGTACCTGCAACAACTAAAAGATGCAACAGTGAACACTGAGTACCTATAGCAACTACAAGAGGCAACAGTGAGCAATGTGTACCTACAATAACTACAAAACGCCGTAGTGAACACTGTGTACCTACAACAGCCAACAGTGAGCAGCGGATACATACAACAACTACAAGAGGCAGCAGAGAGTAATGTGTACCTACAACTTCATGAGGCAACTGTGGACACCATGTACCTGCAACAACTACAGGATGCAACAGTTAGCACCGAGTACCTATAACAACTAAAGGAGGCAACAGTGAGCAATGTGTACCTACAATAACTACAAAAAGCGATAATGAACACTGTGTACCTACAACAGCCAACAGTGAGCACTGGATACCTACAACAACTACTACAACAGGCAACAGAGAGCACTGGGTGCATACAACAACTACAACAGGAAATAGTGAGTACTGTGTACCTACAACACCAACTACAAGCGGCAACAGTGAGCGTTGTATACCTATGACAACAGTGTCAACTGCAACTACAACAGGCAACAGTGACCACCGTGTTCTTAAAACAACTAGAAATGGCAACAGTGTCGACTGGGTACCTACAACAAGCTACAGTGTCCACTGGGTACCTACAACAAGCTACAGTGTCCACTGGGTACCTACAACAAGCTACAGTGTCCACCGGGTACCTACAACAAGCTACAGTGTCCACTGGTACCTACAACAAGCTACAGTGTCCACTGGGTACCTGAAACAAGCTACAGTGTCCACCGGGTACCTACAACAAGCTACAGTGTCCACCGGGTACCTACAACAAGCTACAGTGTCCACCGGGTACCTACAACAAGCTACAGTGTCCACTGGGTTACCTACAACAAGCTTCAGTGTCCACCGGGTACCTACAACAAGCTACAGTGTCCACTGGGTACCTACAACAAGCTACAGTGTCCACCGGGTACCTACAACAAGCTACAGTGTCCACTGGGTACCTACAAGCTACAGTGTCCACTGGGTACCTACAACAAGCTACAGTGTCCACCGGGTACATATAACAACTACAACTGGTGACGATGAGCATCATTTACCTACAACAAGCTACAGTGTCCACTGGATACCTACAACAAGCTACAGTGTCCACCGGGTACCTACAACAAGCTATAGTGTCCACTGGGTACCTACAACAAACTACAGTGTCCACTGGGTACCTACAACAAGCTACAGTGTCCACTGGGTACCTACAACAAGCTACAGAGTCCACTGGGTACCTACAACAAGTTACAGTGTCCACTGGGTACCTACAACAAGCAACAGTGTCCACCGGGTACATATAACAACTACAACTGGCGACGATGAGCATCATTTACTTACAACTGGCAACAGTGTCCACTGGATACCGTGTCCACTGGATACCTACTACAACAGGCAAGAGAGAGAATCGGGTATCTACAGCAATTACAGTAGGAAACAGTGAGCACTGGGTACCTACAACTGACAATAGTGTCCACTGGGTACCTACAACAGCTACAGCAGGCAACAGTGAACACAGGGTACCTACAACAACTACAACTAGGAGAAGTGTCCACCGGTTCCACCAACAACTACAACTGGCAGAAGTGTCCGGCAGTAACCTATAACAACAACAAGCAACAGTGAGCACCGGTTAACTACAACTGACAATTGTGCACTGTGTACCTAAAACAACTAAAACAGGGAACAGTGATTACCGGATACCTGCAGCAACGTCTACAGGCAACAGGGAGCACTGAGTTCCCGCAACATGCAACAGTGTCCACCGATTACCTACAACAACTACAAATGGCAACAGTGTCGACTTGGTGCATACTAAGTGAGCTCTGGGTACCTACAACTGTCGTCAGTGTCCACCGGGTACCTACAACAATTACAACTGGGAGGTGCGCTTCGGGTACCTACATCAACTACAGCTGCCAACAGCCTAATTGGTACCTATAACTGGCAACAGTGTCCACGGGGTACCTACAATAGCTACAGGCAACACTATAACTGACATCAGTGACCACCGGGTACCTAAAACAGGCAGGCATGTCCACCCGGTACCTACAACATCTACAACTAGCAGAAATACTACTGATAGCGGGTTAACACAGAATGGAGAAGATACGCGCTTTCTGGAGTACTACTGATGTCGGGATGACACAGAAGGGAGAAGATTAACACTCTGATGTATTGCTGATTTTGGTGACGCAGAAGGTTGGAGATACACACGGTGGAGTACAACTGATGTCAGGGTGACACAGAAGGGAGAAGATACACACTATACGGAGTACTGCTGATGTCAGGGTGATACAGAATGGAGAAGATAATGCTATGTGCGGTACTGCTGATGTTGAGGTGAAACAGAAGGGATACGATTTACGCTATGTGGAATACTACTGATGCCTCGGTGACACAGAAGGTAGCAGATATACACTATGTGGAGTGATAAAGATGTCAGGGTAACATAGAAGGGAGATGATATCATATACAGTGTGCTGAGTACTACTGATGTCGAAGTGACACAGAAGGGGGGAAATGCACACCATGTGGAGTACTACTGATGTCTGGTTGAAACAGAAGGGAGAACATACACACTATATGGAGTTCTACTGATGTCACGGTGACACAAATGGGAGCAGATACACACTATATCGTACAACTGATCTCGGTGACACAGAAGGGAGAAGATACACACAATGTGGAGTACTACTGATGTTAAGGTGACACGGAGGAGAGAAGATATATTCTGTTTGCAGTACTACTGATGTCAGGGTGACACAGAAGAGAGAACAGTATGTACAGGGTACTATAAACCGAACAACTGGCAACAGTGTCCACTGAGGCAAATATATATATACATCAGTCCTCCACATAATGGTGTTTGGTGGTGAAGGTACGGCTATAATGGGAGGATGGGAGGCCGTATATAGTTTTACTTTTATCAAGTTAACGTTATGTAGGGTCGTAATTACCAGAATTGTATTTTGAGATTTCTGTATCCACCTTTACAACTGCAACAGTTATCAACGAGTACCTGCAGCTGGCAACAGTGTGCACCAGGTACTATAACGCCTACAACTGGCAACAGTGTTCACTGAGGGAAATATATACTTCATATAGTGGTGTTTGGTGGTGAAGGTACGGCTATAAGGGGAGGATGGAGGCTGTATACTTACTTTTATCAAGGTAACTTTATGTAGGGTCGTAATTACCAGAATTGTATTTTGAGATTTCTGTATCCACCTTTACAACTACAAGAGGCAAAAGTGAGGAATGTGTACCTGCAACAACTAAAAGATGCAACAGTGAACACTGAGTACCTATAGCAGCTACAAGAGGCAACAGTGAGCAATGTGTACCTACAATAACTACAAAAAGCGATAGTGAACACTGTGTACCTACAACAGCCAACAGTGAGCACCGGATACATACAACAACTACAAGAGGCAGCAGAGAGAAATGTGTACCTACAACTACAAGAGGCAACTGTGGACACCATGTACCTGCAACAACTACAGGATGCAACAGTTAGCACCGAGTACCTATAACAACTACAAGAGGCAACAGTGAGCAATTTGTACCTACAATTACTACAAAAAGCGATAATGAACACTGTGTACCTACAACAGCCAACAGTGAGCACTGGATACCTACAACAACTACAACAGGCAACAGAGAGCACTGGGTACACACAACAACTACAACAGGAAATAGTGAGTACTGTGTACTTACAACAACAACTACAAGCGGCAACAGTGAGCGTTGTATACCTACAGCAACTACGCATGGAAACAGTGTCAACTGCAACTACAACAGGCAACAGTGACCACCGTGTTCTTAAAACAACTAGAAATGGCAACAGTGTCCACTGGGTACCTACAACAAGCTACAGTGTCCACCGGGTTCCTACAACAAGCTACAGTGTCCACCGGGTACCTACAACAAGCTACAGTGTCCACCGGGTACCTACAACAAGCTACAAAGTCCACTGGGTACCTACAACAAGCTACAGTGTCCACCGGGTACCTACAACAAGCTACAAAGTCCACTGGGTACCTACAACAAGCTACAGTGTCCACCGGGTACCTACAACAAGCTGCAGTGTCCACTGGGTACCTACAACAAGCTACAGTGTCCACTGGGTACCTACAATAAGCTACAGTGTCCACTGGGTACCTACAACAAGCTACAGTGTCCACCGGGTACATACAACAAGCTACAGTGTCCACCGGGTACCTACAACAAGCTACAGTGTCCACTGGGTTACCTACAACAAGCTACAGTGTCCACTGGCTACCTACAACAAGCTACAGTGTCCACTGGGTACCTACAACAAGCTACAGTGTCCACTGGGTACCTACAACAAGCTACAGTGTCCACCGGGTACCTACAACAAGCTACAGTGTCCACTGGGTACCTACAACAAGCTACAGTGTCCACTGGGTACCTACAACAAGCTGCAGTGTCCACTGGGTACCTACAACAAGCTACAGTGTCCACTGGGTACCTACAACAAGCTACAGTGTCCACTGGGTACCTACAACAAGCTACAGTGTCCACCGGGTACATATAACAACTACAACTGGCAACGATGAGCATCATTTACTTACAACTGGCAACAGTGTCCACTGGATACCGTGTCCACTGGATACCTACTACAACACGCAAGAGAGAGAATCGGGTATCTACAGCAACTACAGTAGGAAACAGTGAGCACTGGGTACCTACAACTGACAATAGTGTCCACTGGGTACCTACAACAGCTACAGCAGGCAACAGTGAACACAGGGTACCTACAACAACTACAACTAGGAGAAGTGTCCACCGGTTCCACCAACAACTACAACTGGCAGAAGTGTCCGGCAGTAACCTATAACAACAAGCAACAGTGAGCACCGGTTACCTACAACTGACAATTGTGCACTGTGTACCTAAAACAACTACAACAGGCAACAGTGATTACCGGATACCTGCTGCAACTTCTACAGGCAACAGTGAGCACTGGGTTCCCGCAACAGGCAACAGTGTCCACCGATTACCTACAAAAACTACAAATGGCAACAGTGTCGACTTGGTGCATACTAAGTGAGCTCTGGGTACCTACAACTGTCGTCAGTGTCCACTGGGTACCTACAACAATTACAACTGGGAAGTGCGCTTCGGGTACCTACATCAACTACAGCTGCCAACAGCCTATTTGGTACCTATAACTGGCAACAGTGTCCACGGGGTACCTACAATAGCTACAGGCAACACTATAACTGACATCAGTGACCACCGGGTACCTAAAACAGGCAGGCATGTCCACCCGGTACCTACAACATCTACAACTAGCAGAAATACTACTATTAGCGGGTTAACACAGAATGGAGAAGATACGCGCTATACGGAGTACTGCTGATGTCAGGGTGATACAGAAGGGAGAAGATAATGCTATGTGCGGTACTGCTGATGTTGAGATGAAACAGAAGGGATACGATTTACGCTATGTGGATTACTACTGATGCCTCGGTGACACAGAAGGTAGCAGATATACGCTATGTGGAGTGATAAAGATGTCCGGGTAACATAGAAGGGAGATGATATCATATACAGTGTGCTGAGTACTACTGATGTCGAAGTGACACAGAAGGGGGGAAATGCACACCATGTGGAGTACTACTGATGTCTGGTTGAAACAGAAGGGAGAACATACACACTATATGGAGTTCTACTGATGTCACGGTGACACAAATGGGAGCAGATACACACTATATCGTACAACTGATCTCGGTGACACAGAAGGGAGAAGATACACACAATGTGGAGTACTACTGATGTCAGGGTGACACGGAGGAGAGAAGATATATTCTGTTTGCAGTACTACTGATGTCAGGGTGACACAGAAGAGAGAACAGTATGTACAGGGTACTATAAACCGAACAACTGGCAACAGTGTCCACTGAGGCATATATATATATACATCAGTCCTCCACATAATGGTGTTTGGTGGTGAAGGTACGGCTATAAGGGGAGGATGGAGGCCGTATATAGTTTTACTTTTATCAAGGTAACGTTATGTAGGGTCGGAATTATCAGAATTCTTTAGAGATTTCTGTGGCCACCTTTACAACTGCAACAGTTATCAACGAGTACCTGCAGCTGGCAACAGTGTGCACCAGGTACTATAACGCCTACAACTGGCAACAGTGTTCACTGAGGGAAATATATACTTCGTTTGGTGGTGAAGGTACGGCTATAAGTAGGATGGAGGCCGTATACTTACTTTTATCAAGGTAACTATGTAGGGTCGTAATTACCAGAATTGTATTTTGAGATTTCTGTATCCACCTTTACAACTACAACAGGCTACAACAAGCACCGAGTACCTGCAGCTGGCAAAAATGTGCACCATGTACTATAACCCCTGCAACTGGAAACAGTGTCCACTGAGGAATATATATATATACCAGCAGTACTGCACATCGTAGTGTTTGGTGGTGAATGTACAGCTTTAAGTGGAGGATGGAGGCCGTATATCATATTTTTATTACCGTAACTTTATGTTGGGTCGGAATTATTGAGATTTCTGTGGCCATCTTTACAACAGCCAACAATAAGCACCGAGTACCTACAATAGCAACAGTGTCCACCTGTTAACAGCAACTACAACATGCAACGGGGAACACTTGGTACCTAGAACAACGGGAAACAGTGAGCAACAGATACGTTAACAACAGTTATGTACAACTGACAGCAGTCAACACGTACCTGTAACCACTACAACTGGCAGAAGTTTTCATGGGTACCTTCAACCACTACAACTGGTAGAAGTGACCACCTGGAACCTACAACTAAAACTGGCAACAGTGTCCACCGGGTACGTACAAGAAGTACTACAAAAGGCATCAGTGGCACTCAGTGGGCACTGGGTACCATCAACTGCCGGCAGTGTATACAGGGTACGTACATATTTTGTTTCCTGTAGCCGGTTAACATACTTTGTGTAGGTAGACAAGTTTAATTACACAACTTTGGTCATTAAATTGGCAAATAATGCTTTGCGGGAGGCCTCAAACTCATGGTTTTAGGTCAGTAACTTCAGTTAGGAATGAGATATTGGGAACATGAAATGTTTGTAATAGCTGTTATGGAAAGGAAGCTTGGAATTGCATTTGATGTCACTGAGGTTAATATCAAAAAGACAATGAAATGAGAAATTTGGAAGGTCGCTGTTACTAAAAGTAGAAAAAATAGTAATTGTCAAGGTCATTTAGATTTTAGTCTTGTTTTAAGATTTCCTGAAAGAGATCCGGCTATATAAATCATATATAAATATATTTACTTGTTTATATACCCGTTGACGGGCATTCGTTGATTTACATACATAGTTTATATTACACCTTATCATCCCTTATTTTTTTAATAGTTTTATCTTTATATATTTACATTAATTTTTCATCATTTTTTGCGCACAATATGACCTATTTATGTGTCGACGTGCCGTAAAACACCATTCATTCATTCAAGGTCACTTAGACCCAGTCAATTAGTTACAGTGCCTTGTTGTAGTAGAAAATAATTATTGATCTTTGATTTTGAACTTTTTAAATGAGATCATTATTAAATCAAGTTAATTCATTTTGATATACATATATTTGCAGATTCAACAATGAGATAGAGGTGAGCATGGATGCAGTGTAAAAGAAAACATGGTGTGGAATGTAGTGATCTATGAAATAGTATTCGTCGACGAATTATACCGTTCGAGTGTTATCGTTGGCCAAGAGTTGTCGTTACTTATTTGAACCATTTAACTTAAAATGAACGTTGATTGGATAAATTAAGTCCACCAGCCAATCAAATTATATTTAACAAAATAAAATAGGCAACGTAACCAATATGTCGGAAGCTGAAAATGAGGAACACCTTTAGGTTAAACTTTACACTGGTCCATTTCTCAAAAAAATAACAAGGGAAAATCTGTATATTTAAAACGGGCAGGAGAAAAAACTCTCTCCAACGCACAAGACGTGACTCGAAACATTTTCATTATTTTTCGAAACACTTCATTAAAATAACATTGTTATTTAGTAAAATCAAAACAGTGAAGTATTAAAAATAAAGAAGCCAGAGTTTGTTTTTTTTTCTTTTGCACACCTGTACAAAAAAGCAGATGGAAACCAGGCATAAAGTAGACTGATTCCAACTGTTTTTTAGGCGTATTGCTCTTTTTCCAAACGTCAACGAGCAGGAGACGGAATAATATGACTTCGACGTCTCTTGATGAGGCGTAAACATGTGAAAATGACGCCTGTCAAGAGGCGTAACTTAGATGACGGGCGTCATTTTGGGCTTTAACATTTTACACGGGCATATTTTACAACTGATTATTTGAGGAAATGGATTTTAAATTGCATTGGGCTATTCCAGATAATATCTGTACCCTCCCTAAGGAAGATATTTTATTTCCAAATTTCCCCCATGGAAATCAATCCTTACCCCCCACCCCTTGAAAGAACATTTTACAGACCCCCCACCCACCCTCTTGGAAAAAACAGTATGTTTACAGACCCACAAACCCCCTGGAAATTATTTTCTAAAGACACCCACCCACCCTGAAAAAAACACTGGAAAATCCTTCCTTACCCACCTCCCCTCCCGAGAGAACCTAAGGAAGGATTTTTTCATCAAAATACCCCCCTGGAAATTGATTTTCTCAGACAGACCCCCAAGAAATTTGTATATTATTGTTATACCCAACCCAACACCCCTCCTCCCCCCACCACATCCCCACAGCCCACTAAGGAAGGATTTTTTCATCAAAATACCCCCCTGGAAATTGATTTTCTCAAACAGAACCCCAAGAAATTTGTATATTATTGTTACACTCCAGATAATATCTGTACCCCACCTAAGGAAGATATTTAATGTCCAAATTTCCCCCATGGAAATCAATCCTTACCCCCCACCCCTTGAAAGAACGTTTAACAGACCCCCACCCACCCTCTTGGAAAAAAACAGTATGTTTACAGACCCACAGACCCCTGGTAATTATTTTCTAAAGACCCCCACCCTGCCTGAAAAAAACACTGGGAAATCCTTCCTTACCCACCTCCCCTCCCGAGAGAACCCAAGGAAGGATTTTTTCATCAAAATACCCCCCTGGAAATTGATTTTCTCAGACAGACCCCCAATAAATTTGTATATTATTGTTATACTCAACCCAACCCCCCCCCCCCCCACCACCACACCCACCCCCTGGAAATAACAGTATGATTACAGACCCCCTGGAAATTGTGCTTTCGACCCACCCCCCACCCCTCCCAACTTCTAAGGAAGGATATTTTCATCAAAATACCCTCCTGGAAATTGATTTTTTTCAAAAAGACCCACAAGAAAGGTGTATATTACACCCCCACCCCCTCCCTCTTGGAAATTTGCTTCCTACAAACACCACCACCAACACTCCCTCGTGGAAATTGTGCTACCACTCCAATCGAAATTTGCTTCCTACAAACACACCCTGGAAAATAATTCTTTAACCCGCTAGCCTTTAACAGAAAATGTTTCCCCCCGAAATTGCTATATTTTAACCTCTCCTTGGAAATTCACCCCACCCCAGACCAAATCATTCGTTTAAGACCCCCCCCCCCCCCCCCCCCCCCCCCCCCCCCCCCCCCCCCCCTCCGCCTTATGGAAAGTCTAAATGAAGTCAATAGGAGAGTAATTACGTCAATGGTAATATTTGAAATACTATCCAATCGCCTGCCTTCCTTGAATTGAAAATAATGATAACGTCGAACCTGTGAAGATAGAATGCAGTGAGAAAAACATTTTGGATCAAGTTTTTTTATAACAAGATTATCGGCTTATTTGGCTTTTATATATTTTACATATATCAACTTGGGGCTAAATAATTAAATTGCAAGCATGCCCCTATTTAAGGTTCAGGCCCATTATAAGCCAGCCCTGAAATTTAACCGAGGCAAATCTCTTATTTTGGTGTCCGGTGGCATTAACCTCCGTCTCCACCCTTGATTTTATTTTGATTTCCTGCATTGTGTTGCAGTTCACAATGTTTTCAGTTTTGAGCATGACATATTTTGTCAACACTTGATAATGTATCGATATTTTAGTTGTTTTTATGTAAAGTAAGTATATTCCCAAAATTCAACCGAGGCAACTGCCTCGGTGTGCTTCAGAGTGGCTACGGGCCTGAGGTTTTGTGACACTTGTGTGTAATCTTATTAAAATTCATGTACAATTTACATTAAATCTAACTCAATTATTCTTAAATGTATAGTTTTGCATGAATTTTTGAGTATGTTCGCACATTCACCTTAGATGGATTATAAATATATAGATAGATAGCGCAACATAATACCGTATAAAGATACTCCCTTTATTCTGTTAATTATACCGTATTTCTGGGCAGATATATTGTTTGTAAAAATAAAAATGGGAAGAGATCAACAACAAAAGAATCTTCCCATGCACATCTACGCATTTGAATGAATGATATCACCTATTCAAATGGGTGATATCCCCCATTAGGTTTGTACAAGTGATATCAATAATTCGATTTAGTGATATCACTTATTGGGAATAGATGATAGGTGATATCACCTATTCAATAGATGATATCACTCATTGAATATGAATCCACTTATTCGAATGCATGATATCACCTATTTGATTGCGTGATATCACTGATACCATTAGATGATATCACCATAAGGTATTAACAATTAATATGGTGCTCCATAGATAACACAATGTGTAGCTAACAATTTCCAGGTTGCTAAGTGTGACTGATGGTCACATGTAGATATTGTATAGCTGCTCAGTAACTTGAGAAATAATGTAAGGATTTTCAAATCTCACAGAAATGTTTACATGGATTCCACAATGTGTTTGGATACAACTCTAAGAATGTTCATGGAAATGAATAAGATGATGTACAACTTTCTGGTCTATACCTTCAATGTAAACACATGTTCCTGTTAATTATCCATAGCCTTGTTATAATATACCGGTAAGACAAGTTGGTGAATTCAAGGCCTATTTAAAATTCCAAACTTTTCCATCAAAATTGTGCAATCTCAAATCTATACGTACGGTATATATTTTATATATACTCTATGAAGGGAACACAAATTAAAATGTTAAAGCAGGTATGTCTTATCATTCTGTGTTGAATCTGTGTTGAATCTACAAAAATAATGGAATAACTAGCATCAGTACATTTACTATTTTCAAGTTTATATTTTAAAGCTTGAATTTGAGATTCCAACTTAAATTGTTAAAGTATAAAGTATAGGATTAAACACACAAAGACAGATATCATTAAATATAAATGTATTTCTAAGTCACATAATATGAACAAGGCAAAGTCTCAAGACGGGCGAAGCTAACTAGTTTAAAATAGATCTAAACGCTGTGATGCAGGGTTAGCATAATACTTAGTCTCATTTATTTGATGTCTTTGGGTGCTTTTTTTTTACATACGGACGTTTAAAGATGCACCCTAGATGGAGGAAGGCACATCAAAAATCGTCTTGCCGTTCGTATGGAACGCATACGTTCGTAGACGTGTATTTTATGAACTAGCATAATACTGTATTTTTTAATTCACATTGGGCTGAACGGAAAAGAAAGAACAATTATTCGGCCTGCATTTGCATATTTAGTACACTAGTGCAACATGACAAATATATTTCCCACACAGGAAGTTATGTAATAAACAAAAATACAGATTTCAAGTCTCTGGATCTCAAATTTCAATTAAACTGAAGTGATAGCCAATACCCATTCAAACTGAATGCAATTACCTTAACAATCAAGTATGTACCATGTGCAAATTGCCATCATGTTTATCTAGGTCCTAGGCTGTCTTTGTACCAGAATTTTGACATTGTGTAGGATGTTTCATATCTGACTTTGTTATGAAGGCTGTTTTGATAATGAAAAGATTAGTGACTATCATGTCACCCGCCTTGCAATATTAATTTATTTAAAAAATAAAAAGTAACTGCGATGTCACCACCTCCAAATATGTTATGTAATAGTGATATTGAATCAATCATTTTCTCACCCCACCATAAAATAAATTTAGGTTAGTACCTTAAATTCACTAGATAAAGTAAAGGTTAGCCACTGCTCCACCTCCAAATATGTAATCATATTAATTAATTTAAATATATTTAGTGTCAATAATAAATGAAAGTTTCGCGACTGTCTTGTCACCCACATCCAGTAATGTAATCTGACATGCTGGTCCCCATTTCTGCAAAATGTTTTCAGTGTTTTTTATGTGTTTTGTGAATGAAGCCTGTGCCTGTGCCATTGTGAAAAATAGCGGCATTTTTCTAGAAATTGTAAAATATTATAACAAAAGAGAAATAAACTTTTTTCACATTTATTTTCACAGTTTAATATCCCTTGGTTTTAAGTTTTGTTTTTGGTAAATACAGACTAGTTTTAACACCAGCATATATTAAGACTAGTATCCTTACTGGTCTGTATTTACCCAATTTCTGTCTTTTTTCAGATTGTGAATTTTTTGGATATAATTGTGAAAAAAGGATACTTTTTGGAATTGAGAATGGGGCCGAATTTCGGCCCCAAATTAGGCATAAAAAACACTGGTTTTTAAAATCTAAAATTGCCCAAAGGTATTACTTGAGACGAACACAAGCTACACACATAAGAATGGTGCAATTGCTTCTACGAGTGTTGAAGAATGTGTGAATGATTAATGCAGAAGGGTAAATCTCAGTGGTATTGCCACAGATGGCAGTTACGAGTAAAGATACATTTGATCTGGGTTTGATTATTATGATTAGACACATTGGTAAATATCATCTGGAGAACATGAGCAACTATTTTCTAAATATTTTGATTAAATAATTGTCTAGCAATATAGGCTATAATTACACATGAAAAGCAAAGACGAATCAGCATCTGCATTTGAAACGTTTGACAGAGTTATGCAGGATAAGGTTAAGGATATATCATGGGAGCAGTGCATTACATATTCATCTGACAATGCATCTGTAATGAAAGAGAAGCACAATAGTGTTCAGAGAAGAATTAAGGACTGGAAGCAAGCGAAACATTTCAAACCTCTTACCTCGAATGCTTTCAGTGGAAGCCTAGTCAGAAATTACTACGACATTACGAGCAATTCCCTGAAAGCTTGTCAGGAGGAAAAAGAAATGGAGCACAGAATATAGGGTATATGGTCCTAGTTAATGCTATTTTACTACGATTACAAGCCAACACTGTTAGATGTTACTGGAATGCCTCCTGACACCCCTAGTGTGTCGGGCAACTTTGTGGCCTTCAGATAAGTGTGGGCCACTTTTGAAGCCAAATCCAGAGAGAAAAATAAATATTGTTGTTCATACATTATTTTGTAAAACATTCACCTTTAAAAACTATTTACCTTTTCCTTATATTATATTTTAGTAGACATCAAGTGCTTGAACTTGAAACCAATATTCAGGACTTAATTACACAATTCCTTTCTTCCAAAATGGAATACATAAATAAATCATTAAACCATCAGAAACAACACTCATGAATCACATTTGCCATCCCTTTTCAACCGCAAAATAACCGGGAATCTACCGGGGTATAGTATCACCCGAAGTTTGACGTCATCACTTTATGCGTTTGTGACCACGTGACCCCCCATGCGATCAAATTTTACTTTTATTTATTTAATGTTATATTTCTGAAATTAAACGTTTCACTTACGCTTAAAATGCGAAATAAAGACCGAAAACAAAAAATAGAAAAAAATGAACGTACGAAATTGACTGGTATTCCACTTTGTCTGCCTAAAACTTTGCCCTACATTTGACGTCTGCTGTCCAGCCTACGGATTGAAAATGGCGGCGCGAAACTTGACGAAAAATAAATATCGCCTAGTATGTGGGAAAACAAGTAAGTTTTCATACTCGCGTTACTGCAAGAGGGCTTCGCCGGCCCCGGGCTTCGCCCGTAATAAAGACAAATATACATAAAATATCAGGCTAATATATCTCTGATACCTAAAGTACATGCCAGAATATATTAGTCCAAACATCAAATTACAGCAATATGTTCGTTGGATTTTAAAATGACTATGGTTAATAAACGATCAAAAATGTTTGTTACACCCCATTATATGACGTATCACCATTTTTTCGAACAGCCCACTGTTTACAAAATACGATTCAAGACATATTCTGGATAACTATACTTCATTAATAACTCTTCGTCTAGTACTTCGTAACATGCAGTCTGGTATGGGACGAAAAGTTCCGAATGGTTCCCGAAAAAATGGTCGATGTGGGTTTTAAATTTTGTAAACAACATTCGAGGAAGGTATGCAAAACATAAAAACAACAATTTGAATTATTAATTATAAGTAAACCGATTACACAAAAACTGGAAGCAAGCCTCTTATAAGCTTGTTTTATTTAGTTAATATTATTGTCTATTTTATCATTATAGTGATGTAAACACATGAATGAATGTGGTTTTAACGTCATTCTTCAACACATTATAGGTTATTTGTGGTGGAGGCAGACCACCCACTTTACCTGGATAGAACCAGTACTCGGAGATCATCATGATGCTATGTAAACAAATAATGAATTTGGGACTAATAGGGCCGCTTTAAACAAGCATTTCATTATAATGAATGGTATCAAAGTAAAGTAAAATATCAAATAATATATAACAGTGTTAAATCTTACAGTGCTAGAAACAAGTACGATGAAGTGTAAACCCAAATCAGCATGCACATTTGGGCAGTCTGAAAATGGTTTATACCAGCCTACTCCATCTATACATGCCCCAAATAAACCATATAAACAATGTATAAAATAGTTCAAATTCAAAGTAAGAACATTCCATTTTAAAAACGTAAATTAAATGCTGAATATCAGGTTGTCGTACTGCATGGACATTTCTGAAATGGTCATCATTATAGTCCCTATACATGAACCCGGGTCTGTAGGTAAAGGTGAACATTTAAAGGGAATGTAGCGACCCAGCCAAACTTGCTCTTTTATTGGGAGTTCTGAAAAACCTGCAAAAAGGTGAAAGAATTATCCAAATCGGATGATAAACAAAAAAGATATGACCATTTGAAGGTTGTAATAAAATGGATATGGGAGCCGCCATTTTGAAAACTATGACGTCATATTCCATATGACCATATATGGAATACTGATAACATTTAAAGCAAGGCAAATCACTGCAAATGAATGCAAACTCCTTAACTGGGCATATAAAGCATTATTGCCATTAGTTGTACATATTCTTCATAGTTACTTTAATTTCCCCCCCCCCCCCCTATAAATGACCCCCCCAGTCGGTGGTGGGGTGATAAGAATCAACCGACTGCTCGTTACTTAGCAGAGGGGTAGGACCCACCCCCCCCCCCCGAAATGTAACCCACCTGTTGACCGTGGGTGGCGACCCGTGTCGTTGGAGAAGGGAGTCCTGGTGGTTGAGTGGCGTGGAGATCTGGTAGTTATCTCCACGTTGCAACACACCACTTTGGTCCGGACTTCAACTAGACGGGCGGTCAGATTTGGCCCGATCTGATCAATCGGTTTGTCACGCCAGCCATAAGAGATCCGACGAACTTATTATTCAGACAGTACCAGTATACTGTATCTTACTTACTTTTTATATTGTTGTACTTTAAACATTATATAGATATAAGGTATTTTATGGCGGTGGCGTATGGGCTAATGAATTTCAAAACGCTATATGGCTATACTCGTGCCACCTTTTAAGTGGAACATAATTGCGGCTCTTTGACTTTTTAGTTGAGGGGTTATGTCCGCTGGGTGGTATGGGGGTTCTGATGCGTTAGCTTTATATGAGTATACCTTCTACGTATTCTTGGCATTTTGACTGTTGGATATCCACAGCAAATGTCCCCTTGTTGGACTCCGTGGTGGGTGAGAAGCGTAGAGGGTGAATTCTTAACGCCTATCATGGCATCTCAAAACGCACATTCTACTCTTAAACGCAAAAAAAAGAGCATGAATCTGATACTGAGTAACCAGTGATCAACCAGTCCTTTCCCCGTTTTCTGATCATTGAATCGGAAGACGGGGAAATACCTGTTACAGATATGTCACCTTTTGTCATCCAGAAAACTATCCAATCCATCGCTGGACATGTCACACAAATAAAAAAATTAAAAAACAAAACACTACTTATTGAAACTGAAAAGAAATCCCATTCTGACAATTTATTAGCAATTAAACAAATTTTAAACACCAAAGTTAAATGTTACGCTCATACCCACTGTCGGGATCCGTACACCGGATCTTGGTCAAGACCCCGTTCACTAGTACGGAGTTTTGGTCAGCCATGTTGGAGAAAACGTGCGGATAAGAACAGCAAAGGTAGGTTAACCACGTTTTTCTGCTATTTTTGTTCATTTATATGAATAATCAGTATTGGTGTATGTTGCGGAAACATTGCCCCATTCAAATATTACCGTACATTGTTGACACATGACTTTAAATGCTACAATTCGGATCAAAGAAAAACAATTGCCGGTGTTGAAAATCGCCGAAAGTACCCTTCAGCAATAAATATCTCATTAATTTTCAAGTTAATGAAAATTTTGAATTGGCAGATTTATTTGTTTTTCCAATATACGTGCATGCTCAAAATTTCAGCATCATTCGTCCGAAATTGGCCGAGATATGAATCGAAACAAAATTAATGTTTGTGTACGGGGTCTTGGGCACTTGTGTACGGAGTACTGCAAATATTATTTATTACTGTACGGAGTTTTGCTTTAAATATATTGTATGAAACTATGGTTTTAATGGTACTTGCATTACATGTAATACATAAAACATTCATTGAATGTTTGTAAACAGTCAATGTAGTGTCATTAAAACTGAATCAACGTAGATTTCCTTGAGCAGATATAATCATGCGAGCTATATAGATGATTAATAGTAACCCATGCCGTTATCTATATCATGTGTTGTCAATGTAGTTTAAGAACCAACTTTACATTTCCTATTAACATGCTTAGGAAAGTTTGACATAGTTTAGATGTCAGTATGGGGCATAGAATTAATTTAACCTGACAGGCAAACTGTTTGAAAAATACGGTAAGGATTTTTAACGCCTGTGGGACGTATAATAATACTTTATTTAAACAATATTTTATTCAAGTACTGAATGGGATTGGACAACAGGCAATGCCTATGTAAGACCTCTCCCATATCAAGGTACATATAAACAATAAATTGATATCAAACATAACATAAAATGTGGAATTGTAGTACAGTTTGGATATATTGGTTTGACAATTAACTTAGAATCTTTGAAACATGTGTACCGTGATTGTTTAGTATTAACCCTTTGTACTGTCAGAAAGAATTTAAGTGAGAAAAAAAAAGGGAATAAACAGAAAGAAAATCATACTGGAAACCAATACGAAATATATATAAAAATGTACCATATTATTACAAAATATAATGGTTTTAGTATGAGTTTCTGTAACCAATAGTTAATTTTGGAATTTAAGATAACTGAGAAAACAGACAAACAAAAAAATAAAAATTACAATAAAAAAGGTAGAAATATGATAATATATAAAAAAAAAAATACTAGCATTTTGACAAAACATATCAGAAAATACAATAGTATATACATACATGTACACATTCATGTACATACCTATATACCCATATATACACATACATACACATATGTACATGTACATACATCTATAATTCTACGAAAATCTCCTGGTACACTTGATGTATTTGTGGACGATAAGTACAATTTCTGAGTTGGTAGTATCGTCTAGATTGGAACTGCCATTCAGTATCAAGTCACTGTTGATATGCGTGACATCAACAAGATTGGCTAGGGTATCAAGTAAGTCATTTCTGAATTGGTTATACAGTGGACAGTTGAAAAAGAAATGAGTATTGTCCTCACATGGATTGCCACATTTCGGACATACTGCTGAATCTGTCAAGAAGTGGTCAAATAAATGCGTATTTAGATTACTTGAGTTATTTCTTAATTGACAATGGATGATGTTATCATTCCTATTTCCTATATTATAGTGATATGGACTGTCAGTCCTATGTAAAATAGCCTTAAGTTTATGCTTAAATTGTTCAAGAGATGGTGCATTTTTAGCGTCTAAATCTAAAGCATTCCACAATTTAATTGTACTCGGCAGAAAGCTGTTATAATATGATGTTGTACGACAAAGAGGGAGACGTAAGTGTAATCCTGAAGTTCGAAGGTTATAATTATTGTTTACAGGTAAGTATGGCTGGATTAAGTTATACATGTAATCTGGACTTATGCCATAAATTATTTTGTAAATATTTACAAGTTTTTGATCTTTTCTTTTTTTTTGTTAATGTTTCTAAGTTCAATTCAGTATATAAGTATGATCTAGAGGAATTGCATCTGAGGCCTGTTATTATTTGTGCTGCTTCAACTTGGACGCTCTCTAATAGATCAGATTCTCCCTGTGTACAGTTATCCCATACTGAATCTCCATATTCAAGTATAAGTCTTATAAAGGCGATATATATTTTCAATAGAGAATGTCTGTCAAGTTTGTACTTAAGCATTCTTAGAATGTTAAATCGTGCACATGATTTTTCGTATATATTTTCTATATGATGCGACCAAGTTGCATTGGACTGAATTGTTAATCCAAGGTGGCAATGTGACGCTACGTCTTGTACTATATCATTATCAAAGTAGACTGGTGGGTGGTTATAGTTTCTTCTAGTGCAAACAAGGCTTTTGGTTTTCTGAGGATTAAATGTAACAGCCCATTTTTTTGACCATTCAGATATTTTGCAAAGATCATTTGTAAGAGAGTTGGCACATTCTACTGGGTTTTTATCAACTACAACAAAAAGAGAAGTGTCATCCGCAAATAACCGTACATCATTCAATAAGTCATCTGTGATGTCATTTATAAACAGCAGAAATAGAAACGGACCTAAAACAGAGCATTGCGGAACACCTGCATCTATAGTACTGAAGCTTGAAGAGAATCCATCTAGGACTACTTTTTGCTGCCTATCAGAGAGATAGCTACGTATCCAGTTACAATATGAATCATTGATACCATATTTAGCTAATTTAAAAAGCAACCCAGCATGCCATACTTTGTCAAATGCTTTAGCAATATCGCAAAATATAAATCGTACATCTTTACCAGCGTCGAGGTTGCTTATTATGTTATTATATATTTATATGAGCTGATTTACTGTAGAGTCTCTAGGTTGAAAGCCTGCCTGGTATTTGCACAGAAGGTTATTCGTTTTGATATAGTTGAACAAGTGTTTAAATACGATTTTTTCCATCAATTTGCAAATAATACTATAGGCCTATAATTGCCCGGCATGTCAGGTTCTCCCTTGCCCTTAACAATAGGAGTTACATTCGCCTGTTTCCATTGGTATGGTACTTTTCTAGTGGACAATGACAGATGAAAAAGTCGCGTCAATGGAGCAGCGATGCTATTTAAAACTAATTTTAACACCTTTGGGCTAATCATATCTGGGCCTGGAGGTTTCGATAATTTCAAGATTTTCAATTGATCAATTACTTCCGTTTCATTTATAATAAAGTCATTCATTTTATTGTCAATGCGATTATGAAAAGTAGGTAATTCCGGTTCATGTTCAATATGAGATGTTGCAGAAAAGGAATAATTCAATGCGTTTGCTTTGTCTACTGGATGTATTAAAATACGACCGTTATTTTTTATTGGAAAGTTTGGTTGAGTTACTTTGTTCAATTTAGAGATCGATTTTGCTATACGCCACCATTTACCCGGGGGGATTGATTTATCAGTTAACTGGGATGTAAGTTTTGACTTGTATGATTCCTTAGATTCGCGAATTAAAGCAATTACCTCATTTCTAAGTTGAATAAACACTGACCAATGTAATGGATTGTTGTAAATGACAAAAAAAATTATATGACGTTAACTGTGGTCACAATGAGCTAAAATTGGACAACTGTATCAATTCTAACAGACAATAATATACGTCTGGACTTAGTTTGTAGTACATGTAGTTATTTGGAATAAGTACGGAGTCTTTCTCAAGAATTACCCCTTTTAAGTTTTAGTTTTCTGCATCTTTTCGTCTTAACAATACAAAATGGTATAAGACATATAGGACCTAAATAATGTCTACGAATTACTACAAATATAAGTAAATAACATCAGTGCAGAGCAGCGAAAACAATCTTTGCATTGCAAAACCCCGTACAGTACATGGACAAGACTCCGTACACAAATCAGCGTCTTTTTATATGAATTAGTTACGCTGGGCACATTTTGTTTCGATTCATATCTCGGCCAATTTCGGATGAATGATGCTGAAATTTTGAACATGCACGTATGTTGGAAAAACAAATAAATCTGCCAATTCAAAATTTTCATTAACTTGAAAATTAATGAGATATTTATTGCTAAAGGGTACTTTGGGCGAATTTCAGCACCGGCAATTGTTTTTCTTTGATCCGAATTGTAGCATTTAAAGTAATATGTCAACAATGTACGGTAATATTTGAACGGGGAAATGTTTCCGCAACATATAGCAATACTGATTATTCATATACATGAACAAAAATAGGAGAAAAACGTGGTTAACCTACCTTTGCTGTTGTTATCCGCACGTTTTCTACAACATGGCTGACCAAAACTCCGTACTAGTGAACGGGGTCTTGACCAAGATCCGGTGTACGGATCCCGACAGTGATACCTCTATGAATATTTTCAAAGGCGTCATCAGGTGCCCGGATCTCTCCGGAGTACCTGAAGACGAAATTATTCACGAGCTTGCACCACAGTTGGTAACTGCGGCTCGCCGAATAACCATCAAGAGGAATGATAAAATTATTAATACAAATACTATCGTACTCACATTTGCAACACCTGTCTTACCAAAAACAATAAAGGTGGCATATCTGCAATTACATGTTGACGCCTACATCCCAAACCCGTTACGTTGCTACAATTGCCAAGCCTTTGGGCACCACAAATCCAGGTGTACTAAAGAACTTTGTGGTAAATGTGGCGAGTCTGCATTCAAACATAACGAACCAGATTGTCCTAACGCCCTCAAATGTATCAACTGCGGTCTAGGACATCACGCAAATTCAAAATTATGTGAAATATTCAAAAAAGAAAAAGAAATCATAACAGTTAAATATACACAAAACATTCCCTTTCCAGAAGCACGAAAATTGATTAAAGAAAAATATAAAATTTCAAGTCCGACCTCTTACGCATCTATTCTCAAAACAAAAGCAACACACACAGAATGCAGGGATGCAGGTACGCAATACGAACCACAGCCAGAAATTCAAAATACAAAGAATACTTCCTCAGTATCAAATCCAAACAAAAGTCAACAAATACAACTTAACAAACCAAAATTAAACTTTTCACCTAGTCAAACTTTTTCATTTAAATCAAACACAAATTCGGCAAGCTCTGGCAATGTCAAGAGCACGTCGATTTCTCAGAATTTGAAAGCGGGTTCTTCTACGACTTTGAAGTCTAGTAGTTCCCCAGTCGTGAAGTCTACTTCTTCGGTTGGAAAGCCTAGTGCTGCTCCAACTAAGGAAGTTAGAAAGCCTAGTGCTTCTCCAACTAAGGAGCACAGAAAGTCTGGTGCTTCTCCAACTAGGGAGCACAAGGAGCAGCCAAAGGTGTCTAACGGCCCTATTGAGCTGCATAACAAATTTGAACAACTCATGGACATTTCAGATCCAGCAGCTGCACTGCCACATCCATCCTCCCATGAAGGGTTAGTTGCGGTGCCACTTCAGCTGACTTCTTCCAGGGAGGAGGATTCATCAGTGGAGATGTCACTGCTTGAGTCTTTTAAGACCTCTCCTAAATCTAAGGCCAAAAACAAAAATAAAATTAAAAATCGCCTTAGCGCTAAATGATGGGTAAAACTAATAAGATCATTCAATGGAATTGTCGAGGTTTGAAACCAAATTATGATGAAATCAGCTTAATTTTAAATGAACACAATCCTATTGCCTTTTGTCTTCAAGAAACATCTTGAAGACAAGTGATAAGTTATCTTTTAAACAATACTCACTATACAATCGTATTTGTGATACCGGGGACAAGGCGACTGGTGGAGTTTCGATAGTCGTTAATCGAAACATTCCTCACAGACCTGTTCCGTTCAAAACAAATTTGCAAGCTATTGTGGTCAGTGTTACTATGCACAGAGTCATAACAATATGTTCCTTATATTTACCACCTAGTTCTTCACTAGATCCTAAAGATCTAAATCACCTAGTTGCACAATTGCCATCACCTTTTATACTCTTGGGCGATTTTAATGCACACAACTACATCTGGGGTTGTAAAGATATAAACGATAAAGGCAAGAAAATTGAAGATTTCTTAGCCAAAAATAATTTGTGTCTTTTTAATAATAGGTCACATACTTATTTACATCCTGCTACAGGCTCTCATTCTTCCATTGATTTAACAATATGCGATCCAACGCTTTTGATGGACTTTTCGTGGAGTGTTGGAGACGACCTCTGTGGAAGTGACCACTTCCCCATATTTCTTGAAAATATCGGCCCTCCACTTCTCGAAAAAAAGCAACGATGGGAACTTCGCAAGGCTGATTGGACTACGTTTCAATCTCTTTGCGAGGAACAATTAAAGCCTGCCGTTTTCGATTATGTCGAAGACGCAACTGCTCTTTTTACCAAAACTCTTCACGATATAGCTGATCAAACCATTCCAAAAACCTCGGCAAATCCTAAACGCCCACATAAACCATGGTACGACGATGACTGCAAAAAGGCAGTCAGCGATCGTAAAGCTGCATTAAATAATTTTAACATGCGGCCAACTCAAATAAATTTAGATAACTTTAGAGTTTTTCGTGCGAAAGCCCGTCGTACTATTAAGAATAGCAAGAGGAAATCCTGGAGATCTTACGTCTCTAGGCTGAATTCTCGCTCATCACTTAAGAAGACATGGGACATGGTCCGGAAAATAAGTGGTAAAGGTAACTCTAGTTCTGTAAATCATCTTAAAACACATAATGGCGATATAACATCTGTCAAAGATATTACAAACACTTCGGCAGAAACTTTTTCAAAAAATTCTTCTTCTGAAAATTGTCAACCAAATTTTCTGAAAAATAAGAAACGAAAAGAACAGAAGAAGCTGAACTTCAAGTCGAAAAACCTGGAAAAATACAATAAACTATTCACTCTCAAAGAACTTCGAGAGTCCCTTAAAAAGGCTCATGATACATCAGCTGGTCCTGATGATATCCATTATCTATTACTAAAACATTTACCTGAATCCTCTCTCTCTACCCTTCTTGATATATTTAATAAGGTTTGGGTGATGGGAAACTTCCCCGATTCTTGGCGGGAAGCAATCGTTATTTCAGTCCCCAACAAGCTGATAACAAAGTATCAAAGTGGATTCCGGCGCCAAAGAGACACAACAGACAATCTCATACGATTTGAATCGTTTATTAGGGAAGCTTTCGTAAAGAAAGAACATCTAGTCGCTGTATTTTTTGACTTGGAGAAAGCTTATGATACAGCTAGCATGGAAGTATGGTATTATGAATGATCTTCATGACCTTGGTCTCAGAGGCCGATTAGCTATTTTTCTAGAGAATTTCTTAGAGGACAGACAGTTTCGTGTCCGAATGGGTTCAACCCTCTCTGACATCCATGAGCAGGAGATGGGTGTGCCACAGGGCAGCATACTCTCTGTCACTCTTTTTAGTATACAAATTAACAGTATTGTTAAATGTATCAATCCTGGTGTGGATGTTATCGTGCAAAAAACATGAACACTATTGAGAGACAACTTCAACAATGTCTCCATAAACTTCAGACCTGGTCTGATGAAAATGGTTGTATGCATTTTTGTCAACTACGTAAACATCATGAAGACCCTCATCTAACACTGGATGGCACACCAATACCGGTAGTGGATGAGACAAAATTCCTTGGTCTTATTTTCGACCGTAAATTAACGTTTATACCACACCTTAAATACTTGAAGGCCAAGTGCCTTAAAGCTCTTAATTTACTTAAAGTTGTTGCAAACACTAACTGGGGAGCAGATCGTAAAGTCCTCTTGCGACTTTACAGATCTCTTATCAGATCCAAGCTGGACTACGGCTCAATAGTATATGGATCGACTCGCAAGTCATACTTGCAGATGCTCGACCCTATACATAATCAAGGATTACGACTCGCCTTAGGTGCCTTTCGTACATCACCAGCCGAAAGTCTATATGTTGAAGCTAATGAACCATCACTGTCTCATAGACGGGACAAGTTAACCCTTCAATATGCCATTAAATTAAAATCTAACCCTTCAAATCCAACTTTCGATAATGTCTTTAATCCTAGTTGTGAACCTTTTTTTGATCGAAAACCGAAGGCCATCCGACCATTTGGTCTTCGTATTAAACCAAAATTAAGAGACACTGAAATCGACCTAAATTTGATTGCCAAGTACAAAGTACCACAAATTCCACCGTGGACTTTGGAAACACCAACAGTTATTTTCGACCTTTGTAATAGTAACAAATCCAGTACAGACCTTACTGTCTTTCAAAGCAAATTTAATGAAATTAAATCGAAATACAGTAACTTTCAACATATATACACAGCAGCTGTTGTTCACAAACACAGCATAAAGAGCCGCCTGCCTGACAAGGCCTCTATCTTTTCAGCTTCACTTAATGCAATTGAACTTGCCTTAAATTATATTCAGGAATCTGATGATGACCATTTTGTAATCTTTTCTGATTCTTTCATCTCTTCAAGCACTGGGTAATATGAAACATGATAACCCAGTTGTGCTTCAACTTTTAGAAAAGTACAATTGTCTTATAATTGATAATGTTATTATTTTCTGCTGGCTTCCAAGCCATGTAGGAATACGTGGTAATGATAGAGCTGATAGTGCTGCCAAGGCAGCATTAGATTTACATATATCTAATACCAAATTACCTTATACTGATTTTAAAAGTTGTATTAACACATATATTCGTAACTCTTGGCAAACCACTTGGGATTTGTCAGTTAACAATAAACTCCATTCAATTAAACCGTTACTCGGAGGATGGCGCTCTTCTAGTAGACCCATTCGTCGAGAGGAAGTTGTCCTAGCGCGGTGCAGAATAGGGCATACACGTTATACTCATTCATATTTATTACAAGGTGAGCCATTACCAGAATGTATACCCTGCTTTGCACCGTTAACGGTCAAACACATATTGTTGGAATGTGTAGACTTTGATCCTATGCGTCAAAGGTACTACAATGTTAATACTATGACCGAGTTATTTAATACTATAGATTTTAGTCTAGTTTTAGATTACCTTAAGGAAATCAGACTATATAAATCAGTATAATATGTTCTTGTATATAATTACTTTTTTATATACCCGTTTTCGGGCATTCGTTGATTTACATATATAGTTTATACTACTACCATATCATCCCTTATTTTTTAATAGTTTTATCCTGATATATTTACATTAATTTTTAAATTAATCCTTCGTTTTTGCGCACAATATGACCTATTTATGTGTCGACGTGCCGTAAAACACCATTCATTCATTCATTCATTCCCTATAAATGAGTTATTTTTCATATTTATCAATATTCCATATATGGTCATTTAGAACTGTGATGTCATAGCTCTAAAAATGGCGGCTTCCATATCCGTTACAACAGAACCTTCAAACGATCATATCTTCTTTGTTTATCATTCGATTTTGATAATTCTTTCACCATTTTCCAAGTTTTTCAGAACTCTTAATAATAAAGATTGTTTGGCTGTGTCGCTATATTCCCTTTAACCCTTTAGTTCATACATGTATAGCGCCAATAAAATGAATTGTGCGACCCGTGTAAAACCAGATCAGCTTGCGAGTGACTCACTACTCATCAGTAATTTGGAGATGAGTAGCGAACAGTGTAAAACCTGATCAATATGCGAGTTGGTTTTACACTGGTCGCATAATGTGTCCAAAAGCGCCTCAGACTATAAAGTAAAGGGTTAAAATCAATATAACATTAAAATTATCATATTCAATCACAAATCTTATCCATGGGAATGTCAACCTTGCAGGATGACCTATATTTTCTGAAAATTATCATATACTAACTATATTGCCCTCTCCTAAAGACTAGGGTAAATGTAAGTTTTAGAAAGGGAGTTAAGTCTCATGTCCTCAGTCAAAAATCTAAATATGTAATAGCTTATTATCTTTTATAATGGTGTTATAAATATGAATTTGAAATGAATGTAATACATCACTAAATACACAAAGTATTGAGTGAATACACAAAGAATTTAGTAAATACACAAAGTATTTACCGATGGATTAAGTTAATTTTAAATTCATATTTTATGGTAATTATATTGTCAGAGTAATCAGACTTTCTTTGATACCTTTTCCAAACAAAATAAAATATAACCACCATCATCATTGATAATGATACAAGATACAAGATTGTATTAACCAATTAAGGGCCCTCAAAGGGGCAAGTAATTTAGTAAATTGATTACAATGATTGGTAAATAACAAACTAACAATGACAAAATAACAAGATCTTATACACTGAGCAGAGCCGTCTACAGTCCCTTAAACTATAATTACATCAGTAATTTTATAGAATGACTATTAATGTTATTTGTGTTTTTTAAAAGACTGCATTAAAAAATGAGATTGTAAATAGTACATGACTATAGCTGTCATCAGCCTGTCGCAATAAATATCCCTTTTCAAAACAATTCATTCGTCTTCCCATGACATTCGATTTGATCTGCAACATGACCCTATAATGATTTTTTTTTTACTCATCCCATCAAACTAAGTCCATCTCTCAGGAGTGCATATACATTTTCACCCCTCCTGACCCCCTACAATAACCATGGGGAATATAATATGTTGCAATATATTCAGAATCTCATGGCATTCAATTTGATCTGCAACATTACCCTATAATGAAAAATGAAAAAAATATTGACCCCACCCATCCCACAAAGTCCTGCCCCCAGGGCATGATCCAGGGGGCACAGGCAAAAACCTGTTTAAAATATACTTACCCTCGAGTGAATGATAATCCATACAAAATATCACACTCATAAAGTGAATGGTTGTAAGAGAAATCTAGCCCTGCCCCCAGATATATTACTAACATATACCAAAGATTTAAGTATGTAAAACAGTGTAGGAAGATACATGTGAAATTACGCATGCAAGGATGGACGGGATAAATTTATTCCGACACTTTTCGGACTTAGTGCTGGGGTAATAACGTAAGTTTGACCACAGTTTATAGTCTCAATCAACAGGACTGGAGTAGCTGGGCTACCATATACTCAGACAATAATCACCAAATTTTTACTGTTTCAGGTGTCAGACCGGTGAAAATCAGCCCATTGAACACAATGCAATATAGGCTATATTTGGAGATCAATCACAAGTTCCACAACATTCGTTCGCTTAAATACACTTTTATTATGTGTATTAAACACATTTGGCTAGCAAACGGTCCCTTATCTGGAATAAAACACCGATTCAGTTTTTCAACATTTCGCGTCATTCATTCACACTACAGTAGGAACGCCAGCCCTATGGCGTATGAATATTTATCAAACAAGGTCACGTGATAAAATCGATAACAAAATGACATTATTGGGAAAATTTTCACTGGTCAGATTTATACACCTCTTATTTATAAACTGTGATTATAACAAAACACAATCACAGATCGTTGTTAAAGTAATAATATTCACAAACTACATTGGTCGAACATAATTGGTGTACACTTCGTGTAATTCCCATTAATAGTTAAAGGTATTTTTCAAAGGGATGAATTTAGGTTGTTTTAAGGTTTAAATTGCCAAAAATGCGCTTTTAAATCAAAATCGATTTATTTTGTCATTTTAGAAGCGAGAATAAAAAAAAATGCATGTACGCGTAGATAAATCTTTCCTTTGTCCATATGCAAATTTTTAATGAAATCGGAGGCAAGTCCTTTTTTTTCCCCAAAATTAACTAACATGACCCACGGACGCAAAGACGGCATAATGCATATACATTTACAGACGCGACCGGGTACACAAGAAATGAAATAATTCCATTATTTCAATACATATATTTCAAATGTATGTATCCATGCATTCCAGATTAAATTTCTGATCTATACATCCTTTTGGTTTATGCCGGAGTGCTCAGAATAGGTTTTAACAAACCAAATTGTAACGGTACATCGGGAAAGGAAATGAGGATAGTGGAAATATATGTTGCAGTGCTAATTTTCTGAATCCGAAAGAAATGCAAAAAAAAAAACATTTAACAACGAGAATGAATTTTTTTTCTTGAAAGTGTTTATTGACATGTCTACTATTAAAACCCAAAATTTAAAGTCAATCAGAAAAAAGTACTTTTTTTTCCCCAAAATTAACAAAGTACACCGTGTTCGCTAAAATCTGAACAATCGCCTTTCGAAGTTAATGTACACGCGGGATATAAAACCATGAAATTGTGAAATCCTTTTTAAGAGATATATTGATTTCAACATTGTTCTGTATTTAATAAATTATTAGAGTAGAATGTTCACCGTTTTTCTCAAGGACACCATTACGGTAGTATCCCTGCAGCCCCGCCCCTCATTCCACCCCCACCACCCTCCATACCGTATTGATTAGGCTGCTAATGCGCAGTTTTTATTAAAATTTGATTTATTTCATCATTTTAGAAGCGAGAGAAAAAAACAAAAGCATGTTCGCGTAAATACATCTTTCCTCTGTAGATATGAAAAATATAAAAAAAATCGGAGGCAAGTACTTTTTCCCCCCGAAAATTAACAAAGTACACCGTAATCGTTTAAATACGCCGAATCGACGTTCCAAATCGATCTTCGCACGGAATAAAATTGTGGAATTAAGAATTCATTTATAAAGATAAATCGATTTCAGCATTGTTCAGTAGTTGTTATATTATTGATGTAGTATGTTAACAGTATTTATGAGAGCAACATTACGGTAGTATCCCTCCTACCCCGTGGGTTTCCCCCCTCCAACCCGTACACACGTTGTGTATTGCTGAGAATGCGCCTTTTATTCAAATCGATTTATTTCGTCATTTTAGAAGCGAGCATAGTAACAAAATCATATAGATACATCTCTCCTCTGTATATATGTAGAATTTCAATAAACGGAGACAAGTACTAATTAAGTAACAGGACCGTCCGACCCAAAGACGGCAACATTCATATTCATTAAGGAAAGACGACCGGCTACAGAAACAATTAAATAATTTCGTTATGTAAACACATATATTTAAAATGTATGTGTTCATGTATTTTACATTAAATTTTTTATCTATACATGCTTTGGGTTTATGTCAGAGTGGCCAATTTATTTTAACAAACAATGTTGCAACGGTATATCGGAAAATGAAATCATGATGGCGGCAACATACGTTGCAGAGTTAATTTTCGAAATCAGAAAAAGCGATAAACTAATATAAGTTTAGCAGGCAGAAAGAAGTATATTCTTTTAACTGTTCGTTTAAAACTGAGGGTGCGACTCGAGTTTTAAAGAAAGCAAGATTGGCATGTGTCCCTTTAACCAAGTAAATAAATGACTGACGAGTAACATACATGCTACTGTCGGTAATAAACATGATTATGTGTAGACTCGAAGATTTCATAACATAAACGTGGACATGACATTGTGTCAATGGAGCACTTGCCAGATGTGTGGTGTTGTGAAACACTGTACGCGTGAATCCAAAAGGTGCGGGTCGTTTATATTTATAGGGCATATACAGTTATATATATATATATTTATATATATTATTCTTTTATATTTATATGGTCCCAGAACGCAGTCATACTCACTACTATATTGAAAGTAAATACTGAATATACATGTGCGGTGCGTTACGATCTGTAGTATTTGAAAACAGACATATTAAACATTTCCCTGAACATATATACTATATTCATAGAAGTATTATTTCCTGGAAAAAAAATACATGTTTGTTTTTAGCAGTTGAAATCTACTATATTCTGCGAATATTGCTATTTTGAAAATTTGAATACGTCTGTTTTCATCAAATAGCATGTTTTGTCTGTTTTAATATATATATTTTTTAATTTATGATTTAAAAAAAAAATGGATAATCGGAATATGTCTTACACACTGTTGAATCCTGTAATTTAACAACAAGTGGTTTGGTTCACAGGCGACAGTATCGGTGAACAAAACCACTTGTTTTACTGAATTTCAACATTGTGCAAGAAAATATTCATATATTATACCATTAATATTATAACATGTGTGTTGTAACATATGCTTATCCTTGGATAGTGGATGTCTGCAGGGAACTTGACCTTTTACCTAAAAATCAAACGATCATCCTCTTTCCACTGTCCAACAATGAAGTTTCATGAAATTTGCTTTAGGTAAGAGGAAAAACTGTGTGGGCAATACTTTTCATTTTCCGGTCATGGTAACGGACCTTTCAACTACTGACTTCAAAATAAACAGGGATTATCATTTCACCAAAGGCATTCAAAGTATGAAGTTTTATGAAATTAGCTTCAGAGAAAGTAATAAAGTAATAAAGAGTTTGTACAAAGTTTCGTCAAAATCCAACAAGTAGCGCAGACAAGATTTGTGACAGACGAACGGAAAGGCCAAATCTAATCTGTCTCACCTACCACTTTGTGGTGGAAGACATAATTATAAAGACAATATTTTAGTTCATATGTATACTTTATTAAGCAAATAATTGAGCGAACATAAACTTCAGCATTGACTCTGGCCAGTGGTGTACATGGAGTCTTCTTCCACATGACGTGCAGACTGAAAGAAAAGAAAGACAGAATAAAAAGGTAATATAAGTCGAGCAGAGTATTCAATTTGAATCAGGTGTTGCGAGAGGGATCTAGGGCATGTTTAGGGGAATGGGACAGTTTAAAATTTAATTATTGTTTAACGCCTCATCAACACGTTGTTTAGGTTATTTCGAACCGCCCGAAAGAGAGGAGGAAAGATACATAGGCATCCAGGAACCCTGCCCTACGCTTACTACCGATTAGATACCTATGGTTCTTTAACGTGCTTGGAGGGAGGACATACTCCGATACACAGGACCACCCGGTTTACGTTCCCATCAGACGAACGAGGCTAGCAGGACACATCGAAGTAACCCAGTGGCGCCAGTAAGAATTGAATCCGTGTTCACTGGATTCAAAGCCGATATGCTATAAACGTCCCTTGACCAAAACTGAGTAAATGGCACATCAAGTAAAGGGTCAATACATATTATATTGTGTATCATACGAGTATATGATTGAACTGACATGATTATAGAACCATTTTAATGTATGTTTCACCCAACAGTACAGCAAGAATCTATTATAAGGAAAGTTAAATATGACAGAGGGTGCAATGTTCTATAAGCCATTTTTACTAGAAGGGGAATAAAATACAAGTCTAGCCAAAAATCTAAAATTGTTAAATTTTACACGTTTTGTTCATAGGATATTTTACTTTAATGACTTAGTAAGGTCATTTTACATGGGGAGAAAACATTACTATACAACTATTTATTTTCTCTCTCAAAACCTGGTGATGCCGCTAGTTTTAGAAATAAAACATGATTAAATAGGGCAGTTGAGAAGACACTTTTGTAGATGTGTGGTCTGTTCTGATGTGAAAATGTGTAAAACAGACACAAGATTGGAAATTTGCTCTGAGTCCCTTTAATAAATTGAGGACCCATCACATAGACCAATTAGATGATGTTAAAGGGACAAACGGCAATCTTAAAGTATTTATCAAGCTTTAACATTAGCATCTCCATTTGTTAACCTGGTAACATGTTAAATTTAAACCTGCTTGCATTAAAACTTAAATAAATTATTATAGGTGCACTATTATCAACAGTAAGTAATGTGTAAACCATTTTCTTCTGAACTATTCTAATAAATAATATTAATGATGCACAAATGCAAACTATGCCAAAAAAATAACCGAACTCCAGAAGTTTTAAACAAATAAAGACTGCATAGTGTCCCTTTAACACAACTTGTTTTCGCATGTATCCAGTACATGCAGTTTACACGAGCTCATATGACAATCACGCTGCACTATCACTGATTTTTTTTTTTACTCTAACTTTGAACAGCACCATGCAAGCATAACACAAGCTCCATTTAAAGAACTACACAAGTGCAAACAATTTTTAAAAAGGCTCTTACCTCCATATGATCCAATGGCATTTAATACGGCTTGACATTCTGAAGTCGTCAGTATCAATTCACTCAGAGCTGCCCAAGGGCACGATTCACATTTGAGACCTCTCTGAAAACAACATCAATCCAATGTCAATGATCAAACAGACATAGTTTATCCTTTGTTATGCATAATGTAACATATTTAAAAAAGAAAAGATAAAATAACTAAATTGAATAAAGCATGAATACTACTTGTGCTCAATAACACGGTTAATGTAATAAAAACATCTCTCATCATTCATTCTACATGTAAAATATAATGTAGCCCAACTGGAGATCCATTAAAAACATTGTTCCACTTTCACAGCATATTTCCAGCCCATGGAATAGTCATTTCTTTTGAGACACACTGGAGGCAAGCGTAGTAGCTACACCGCCTTAAAGGCTTTTAAGTGAAATGTTCTTTCTCGAAATTGCGTTGTTTTTTTCGCAACAGAATGTAAATAAATGTAAATTCAAAATTCAAAATCACTTCCTTGCCTCAAAACTTCTGTACATAAATATGAATCTGACCGATTTCAGTCAAATGTCTATGGCAGATTACATTGTTGCATAGGATAAAAGTCTACACATGTCTGACCGTCAACGGTGCAAAACAGGGTAAACATTCTTGACGGATACAGTATGAAAAGCAAATCAACATGGCATGTCCACCCACATGCTCACTTACAACCTCATATACTTTTTGTAAGCTAGCCATTGATGTTTTTATTTCAGATTTTAACCTTTGAAAGCAAGTAAACTTACAAGAGTTATGTCCTGTTAATAGTAACTGAATTTATAACGCATCTTGTTCTTATGTCAATGAATAATGCATGTAAAATAAATACACAAGGAGTCAATACTGCCGCCGAGATGCAAATAAAAAAACAGACTACTTACAATGTTACCTGTTTATCATCAACATCTTGTTTATTGTTGAGTTTGGACTATCCCAACCTGACTTCGGTGGTGACGTGATTTACAATCTTCGTAAGATCTTTGGCCATGATCACCTTCATACTATCTTTGTTAAACTTGTTAAAAGGTTTATCAAAAGAGATTATGATCCTATCATTTTGCAACGCACTTCATGCTTGGTGGTGGACCCATTTACAGGTCGCCACTACGCTTTCCTCTTTAATTGTGCGATAACCGGACAGGCTGTGGACCCTAGGATGACGTCTACCTGAAGTCCAAAAGGGCGGTGACGTTTGATGTTTGTCTGCAGTCTTATCTTGTCGTGCCCTCAATGGTTTATTCTCTTGTTGCGCTGGCTTCTGCCAAGTCACTGAGTACCTTCTTTGTGGCTTTCTAGGCTATTGTTTTCTTGTATTATAAATACACGAGCATCTTTGTGTTTTACTTACATTGCCTATTAATGCTGCCTTGTTGGTTAGAGAAAAGTTCATGGCGGGGATTTCTTTATTTACACTGTCCCGTTTTATTGGGTTGACAGTAGGGTAAGTTTGAGGTTTGGTGTACCCTAGAACCTGGTTTAAGCCCCCAGCGGCCTTTTTTGTCACTGACCGTTCCAAGGCGGTAGCCCTATTGTCAAACCTTTTGTGTTTGTGATGTTTTATTTGGCCTTTTATTCATCTTTAAATTTGTTCTTTGTTTCTCTGTGTGTTTGTGGTTGACTGTCGTCCTTGAATACTGCTTTTCCTGTTCGATTTTTATATCTATATTTGTCATTCAATGTCATTTAAATAAATGGCATGTTTATGTTGATGTTCCATATTTGTTTGGAATGTTCTGGTACAGAAACTTCTAGAGAGTTCTACGACAGTATGTAAAGCCTTGTGAGATTGATGGTTGTTCAGTAGTTCAGTGTAAAGTTAAATTAAAAGCGACAATTGACATATTGGATGTTTGAATTAAAATATATACTGTGAAAGGATTTATATTAAAGTCGCTACCCGTCAACAACATCATATTCTTACAACATATTTACGCCGTTTCTAAACCTACTGACGACGAGGTAAATATATATTTTATATTTTGAGAATCCAAACTCTGTACACTCAATATAAACGGCTTTGGTCAGCCAGGCCAAACCCCAACAACTGCAGCATCGAATTAAGAGTTGCTAACTCATAATTCATTTTACGCATATTCAGAAACGGGTATTTTAAAAACCGTAACTATAAACCTTTTACTTTTAATCGACACAGATACATTAGTATATCACCTGAACAACTGGACAGAGTTTTCATAAACGGTTTTGTAGAGTAATTTTGCCGTTATTTGGCGGGTTGGTTTCTTTAAGCAGTATTGTACTCATCTATAGTAAAATGATATTGGATTATTTGGACTATATTGGAAAAATAAACCAGAAAAATCTCAAAATAAATTTGGATTAAAGGGACACTTGACACTTTTGATTAAAGGGACAGTTGACCATTTGGATTAACGGGACACTTGGCAATATTATTAGGACTTCATTTTAAAATTAGATTTTAAATAAACACTACATTTAATTTATGTGCATTCAGTAAGCCGAATAATTGTCATTGTACTATTTGAATCAATTCGTTGATCATTAAACAAAATCGTTGCTTTTGTTTCTCGTTACATTTTACACGTAACAAATGCGGATAGAGTAACTCGTGCTGAAGTGTTTTAAGAATCTAATCGATATGGCGACGCAAACTTGAATGAGCATAGTCCATATACATTGCTTCCTTCCGGGCTTGTGGAAAAAAAAACAGGTTTACAAAGATCACATCTAGATTTTGCGACAAACACCGTGTACTCTAGAATTTTCAAGAAAGTGACTGAAGTGTAGAAATCTAAATGTGTAGACGATTCCATATTTTTTATATTTGACATACCATCATTTATAGCGACAATCTGGGTCAACACGGACAGTGGGGTAAATACGGACAGATTAAAATTCCAAGACATATGTCCGCTCAAGCGGGATTTCTGACAGTTTGATTGCTAAGTTCTAACTTCAAGACTTAGTAGCTTCTAATTTGATGACTTCTACTTGATGACTTCTAATTTCATTACTTTTAACTTCTTACTCCATGACTACTAATTGTTTGACCTTTAACTTCATTACTTCATGACTTCTGACCATAGTATGGAAGCCTTGGAGGGACTTATGACTTCATTACTTCTAACGTCCTTTTTTCTAAAGTCATCACTTCTAACTTATTACTTCACGACTTAATGACGTATATTCTATTGTTATGATATCTAACTTCAAGCTTCTAATTTCAAGACTTCTAACTTCATAATTTCAAACTGTATTACTTCTTACATGGTTACGTCTAACTTTACCAGTTCTATCATCCTTACCTATAAAAGAAGAGGTGTATAGTCGTGAAGTTATATGTCATTAAGTGGGAAATCATCATTAACTCTTGGAATTAGAAGTAATGAAATTAGAAGTCAACGAAGTTAGAAGTCATTAAGTTGTAAAGTTAGAAGTATTGAAGTTAGAAGTTATGAAGCTAGAAGTCATTAAGTTGTAAAGTTAGAAGTATTGAAGTTAGAAGTAACGAAGTTATAATCCATTAAGTAATGAAGTTAGAAGTAATGAAGTTAGAAGCCATTAAGTCGTTAAGTTAGAAGTTATGAAGCTAGAAGTCATTAAGTTGTAAAGTTAAAAGTATTGATGTTAGAAGTAACGAAGTTAGAATCCATTAAGTCATGAAGTTAGGAGTAATGAAGTTAGAAGTCATTCCAGGGCTTCATTAAACACTATATCCACTCCCTGTCTTAGTCACTGCTACCATCGATAAATACATAATGAGGTATATATAGCGGCTGGATGTGATGTATAATGTGAAACACACTTTTATTAGAACAATATTGTAAGCAAGGTATGGTTGTTATAGATGTAACAAGGTTTTGTGTTCCGTATATCAACATATATTTGTTCTGTATATAGACAGTGCATTTGTTTTGATATTAATTAAAGGGCTGGGTAGTCCATAATTGTATGTTAATTAAATAATAATAACGTTGTCCAATATTGTTTTATAACAGTACACTTCCAGGTAACACTTCCATGTAAATTTAAAGAAAACCTGATAACGCTTTTGAATAACAGTCCGAGGGAATCTCTTAAAAACATAACTCTAACTGGACTCCTTCATGAATACCTGTAGACTGTCTTCTCACTGATCTTCTGACTTTATACAGGAATTACGAATCCATTGGTTACCGTTATATAAACAGTTACTAACAACATAAATAATAAAATGTCCCGTAATGTGTATTGCCAACAAAGTATTTTGTAATAGTTTGTCATCTAAGTACTTGTTGTGAAATCAGGTGACCACGACCTTTATAATCATGAAAATATGCTTAAGTTATGCAATAGCCTGCTAATGAACTAATACTGACGTCTGCACGCTGTTAGACAGTTATTAAACCAATCAGTGAACTACTACAAAGAGATATAGAAAACATGAACATCGTAAGCTGATAAAAGAATTTATTATATACCTATCAATAACATATACATAGTACCAATGGAATACAACAACCTGTATCACACTACAGGTTATCACTATGCTACTAAAAATATAATTAGTATCACTATCTTACTACAAACAGAACAGCGTTTTTTCCAATGATTCAAGCAAGTTTTACGCCACTATGCGCGAAAACGTCAAGACGACGTTACGTCATACAAACAAAACAAGTAGGTCAGACCAATGAACACCAACACCTTAAAACTATATACATTTTCCCGCTGCACTTTATTGAGAAATAATATGTTTTATTGAATGTGTATGCAATAGCAATGCAACTATTTCTATGTTAATGATGTGTAAGAGGTATATAATAAAAGGATCATTACTAGAGTAACGTGTTCTGGAAGTTTACAGTATCACCTCTCGTAGGTAAATGCCAGATCAGGATCACACGATAGGAGTATCACCTCTCGTAGGTAAATGCCAGATCAAGGATCACACGAGAGGCGGTAAATGCCAGATCAGGATCACACGAGAGGCGGAGCCAGATCAGGATCACACGAGAGCCTCTCGTGTGATCCTTGATCTGGCATTTACCTACGAGAGGTGATACACACTTCCAGAACACGTTATCTAGTAATAATCCTATTATGTAAAGTGTGAAGATATTCTGTTACAGTATACTTGAGTGCCCATATTTTCCCACTTGAGTGCCCGCATTTTCTATGTTTTTGTTAAAAGCCGTTGCCAAACTGGGTTATCATTGAATAACTCCTGTGAAGCCGAGAACCATTCAAATAAAAACAAGTTCAAACGATATTTTCTTTGTTTTGGGTTATATTTGACATATAATTATGAGACTCGATTTGGTTTCAGGTTTTTAAGTTTTATTAAATAAGATTAAATACATTAAGAGCATGTGACAAACATTCAGTATCAAAGTAAATAAATAGTGAACAAATATTTAGAACAGTAAAATGGAATAAATATAAATAAAATAATGAATCGGAATGGAGAATGAGTACTGTACTGAGTATACACACATTCTTACTTACAAACAGATAATACAGTTTTACAAAATATTGCTAGCTTCAATAATATCGATTTATTCGCACTGTTCATGAGTGATTCAAATTTAGTTGTGTAAGGGTGATTATAATAAAACACTCCTAAATACTTTTTTCTATCTTCAATAAAATATTTACACTGAAAACAATGAAAATCATCGCCAAGTAAATTTTCATTACAGATTTTAAAGAATCGACCTTTCTCAATAGGCATTTTGTGGTTGATACATATACATTTACATATGGTTTTAGCTAAATATATTGGTAAATTATAAAAATATGTTTCAAAAAAAATTCATGTTTATAATGCGATAGTTAAGACATCTACTAAATGTTTGCACGTTGCTATTCCAACTTTGAAGAAACCGATCTTTAAGTCTAGAGCTAACAATCTTTTTAAACATATTTGGAAATGAAACCTTTTGCTCTTACCAATAATGATTCAATCCAGGATCATTTAAAGAGCTGTGTACATATTTAATCTTTTTTGTCCATGTATAACGATTATTTAGAGGTTAATATACGGCCGTGGTGTGCCTTACGGCCATTACGGCACTAGGTGTGCCATTATCGACAAAAGGCACACCACGGCCGTATAATTGCCTTTTTATTACATACCATATTATAAATGGAGAAAAAGAATAAAAACAACCGGTGCATTTGTATGACAAAATGCGTCGACATGTAAACTTACAAAACGGTATACATTAAACATACAAGTAGCATAAGATGCAAACGATTATTTGGCAAATAAATACATTACATTAAATTAATAAATTATGCTAATTTAGTTTTCTACCTTGTCATTCACTTTAATGATATATTTCAAAGCTTCAAACGTTGACTGAGCGTGACAATTCAACGTCCGCTACTCAGACATGTAGCGCGCCAATATGACGTCTTTGTATTGCTTGCTACTGTGCCGATTTTCCATAATCCATAATGGCACAAGTGTGCCGATAATGGATTTAGAAACAGAACTGATAATCATTGCTTTTCTACTAAAATGTGTTACTATTTATAGTAAGGTATGTTATAAGAAGTTTTATATGATAAACTACTCATCTTTCACTTTTGGTATTTAAAAGTTAAAATAACTTAAAACTCAAGATTTGATCTGTATTGAGACAGGAATAATTGCAAGCTCACATGCTTTGTTTCAAATTAAGGATATATTTACAAAACTTCAATTGAAATTGATCAACAATAGAAACATTTTCGATACCCTATACCTCGGAAGAATATAATAAAATTGGTACAATCATAGTGTTAAACAAATGTAACTGCACATGTATGGAAAGTAGCAATTTCCTTGCTTTCTTAATAAGTGAAAACAATGCTTTCCTATCCTGGTCTACTAGCCTTTTCCTGGTCTTAGCAAAGTTATCACTGAAAGAAAACTGAACACCTACATATGAAAATTTATCAACAAAAATGCAGTACCATATTTTAACATAATACAACGGCACTGTTGATATAATAGACACTGCCATAACACTGACAATACATAACTCCAATACATGGTACTAACTCACCTAATCCAAATCGAATACACCAATAACCCTACACTTTCCCTCCAAAATTGAAACCCTATTGTTTTTTTTCTTTTGATCTTTTTCTCATTCTTTAATTTCCTCTTTTTATTTCAACAAAAAAAACCAAAACTAACCCTCCTTTCAAATACAAACTCAATATCCATTCATCAACAAAATCCCCCCCATGTCCCTATCACAATCAACATACACCTAACACCAATCCCCATTACTTACCCATAACCACCCAATAAACTCATCCCAAAAAAACAAAATCCACAAATTAACCTCCAAATAAAACATAACAAAAAATTCCCTACACAACAAAACCACAATACCTATACAACCCGACCCCTAATAACACCCTTTCTATAACTCCCCATACCACAAACCAATACAAACCTCCCTAACATAACAAAAAACCACAAACCCCCAATTTAAAACATAATAACAATCCACTACAATACAATACCACTAATAATAACAACAACACCCAAACAAACCCTCAATTCATCACTCTCCCATAACCACACAATAACATCAAAACTCCCCAACATTCAAAAACTTCACCACAAAAATACAATAAAAAACTCCACTTATACTCAAAACTCAACTCCAAAAAACAAAAACAAACATTCCACCAACAAACCACACACTCAACACAAATACCCTTCTAATCCCCTATACCACCTCCTACAACCTTACCAACCCTCCCCATAAACAACCCAAAAAAACACAAACTCATCATCATAAATAAAATAACCCAAACTCCAAAACCTAACCACAAAAAACCTCCTCAACAACAAACCCATACCCCACAATCAACAACACCCAATCCATTTCCTAATACCCAACACAACTCACACCCTCCACACCCACAACCCCCACACCCTCACCACACTACCCACAAAAACAACAAAATTAAAAAACCTAACAATAATCACATAAAAAAACCCACACCCAACACCAAAATTTTACAATCCATAAAAAACCTCACAAATTACACATAACCCATCCCCACTATAATAACTCAACCACTCAAATCACTCCACCACCTAACATAAAATCAATCCACAACTCAACCCCCAAAACATCATCAAACACTTAATAATCCCATCATACTCCTCTATAAACACCACACATATTCACTATCACCACACCAATTTAACAAATCCATCTAACCTCCCTCCTCCAACACCACCCCTTCCCTTTCCCCTCTTCCACTTCCTAAACAATACTTCAAACATTACAAATAAAATACCCAACCAAAAAACCCATCATTTATCCAACAATCATACACCCCACCCTAAAATCATCACCCAATACAACACAAACTAATAATCACAATACATACACTCTATAACCCACAACATAACACAAAAACTCCCAATACCCCTACCCACCACCACCCCCCACTAATAACTATACCCACACCCACAATACCCCACACTCACACCCCTATAATCCAATACCCTAACATAAACAACCCCTACATCTACATCCCTAATCAACCACTCTTACCATTACACCATTTAATACTCACATACACCAATACACACACTACCTAACACACAACAAACACATCACCAAATAAATACCATCACAACATCCTCACTAACATATATACCCTCCAACCCCTACAAACCAACCTACCCTCCTTCACCCCCACACTTCCTTCCCTCCCTCAACCTTACTCCTACCCCCCCCCCCCCCCCCCCCCTCCCCTCCCATCCCCAACCACCCCCCCAACCCCCCCCACCCCCCCTTAATCCACATACCTAAAACCTAACCCCTATCCAACTTCATAAAACCCTTAAACTAAACCCCACCCAACCAACCACCAACCCCCTACTATACCCACCCCTCCAATCCCCCTCCAACACACTCCACCACCTACCCCACCCCCAATCCACAACCACACACCCCCCCAACCTAACTAATCAAATCTCACCTCCACCTTTAAACTCACTCACTATAACTACAAACCAACCACACCACCAACTATATCTACTTAACAACCATACATCCCCTAACAACCCAAAACTCACCAACAACCCCCATCCCCCTCACACACCAACCACCACCACACACCAACCCCAACACCACCCACACCCACCCCACAAACTCCACAACACCTCCACCAACAAACCTCATCACAACAATTCAACAATACAACCTCAACACCCAATCCCCCCCCCCATACTCAACCCTCCTAATCTCCCCTCAATATTCCACAAAACACTTTACTAATAACCATCTAAACACCTCCCTTCCACCCCACAATCCCAAATCCTCTCCCTCCTACAACCTCCTTAACACTTAAACTCACTCCCCCCACAAACACCCCATCAAATTATACTACTCCTCTAATAACATACAACATCTCCCACACCAACCATCATAATCCCTATAATTATAACAATCTACAAATCCCCTTTAACCACCCCAAATAATTCTCAACCAACAATCAAACCCTACCCATACATACTAATAATCTCTATACTTCTCTCTATTCAAACAACCACTCAAATCACCAACACCATCACAATCACTACCCAAACCACAACTAATCACATAACTAAATCTACAATCTACACCTATTCCCCACCCCCCCACACTCCATCTACACCTACCTACAACACCATCCCCCTCCCACTAACTCATATCCCAACCCCACAATCAACAACCACCCTCCCTCATCATCCATATACCCACCACCATCCAACCCCCCTCC